>JAODAI010076222.1:0-11838 GCA_027575025.1 Scotoplanes globosa | reverse complement strand
CGAAGAAGAATGGTGGCCCCAGCAGGACTCGAACCTGCAACATCTCGCTTAGAAGGCGAGTGCTCTATCCGGTTGAGCTATGGAGCCAACTCAATTCAACGCAGGCTTGTCTCAGTTTTGTTCATTTTGGTCAAGCATATTCAGGAAACTAAGGCCCTCATTTGAGAATGTGTGAAGTCTAATCCCAAACCTTTTGGCGTGAGTTCAAAACCTAAATATATGGCTATGCTCCTGCCGTCAGGCTGTCGTAAGGGATTTGCCGTATTTTGTGCACTTAAGAGAAACTTGAACGGACACAGTAATGTCAAACGAAAATATGCGCGACCATCCTAGAAACCTTGTAGAGACAGAGGTAACAATCAACGATGGCCAACCGTTCCGCGGTGGAAAGCTCTATGATATGTCGCTTAGTGGCGCCTCCGTTATGTACCCTCAAGAAATTTCTCCCACAAGTGAACCAATCGTCATAGGACAAATCTTACTTTTGAAATTTCAGGGTAAGGCGGTAATGCCAGCAAGGGTCGCCAGAACCTTTGAAGGTGGGTTTGCTACTAAATTTGATTTTTCTATATCAGTTGCATGCTGATTTAATCAATCCTGTTAGCGGCTCATTTCACCAACCAAGCGACCTTAATTATTACCCTGCGTACGGGGAGCGCAGGATTCAGTATACGTGCGCGTAAAAGGCGGTGTATTCCCGTGTTACTGACAAACGTATCCGCCGGCAAAGAAAAACCGAGTTCATAGAACCCGGTGAGTTTCGAGGGAGAATGCGTCAGGGACGGGGGGGGATTGGGCCCCTGACGAGAGCCACACCCTCACGGGGAGGCAAAGACTCCACTAGTCAGAGTAAGGATTCTAAACGTTTGCGATAGTCAGGTATTTCCCTGATACGCGGAATTAAATAAGGGGACAGTGTTTTCTTTGGTGTCACCAACTTCAGGACCACTGTTCTCCGATTAGTGTACTTGTGATGAGATTAGTGGCCGGAAAGATCTAATCCTAATAATGCACGATTATGCCACAGAGAATTTTGAAAATTACCGGCGCCATTCCAATAGTACACCAAACAGTGTATTGTCAGTACATGAATAGAATATTCACGCGTAAAACATCGACCAGACTGTCCCGAATAACATTAAATGAACAGGGAAATTCTGATACCGCAGGGGCATCTGATTTGGCCGCACTTAACGCATTTGATAACGTTCATAGTGACCAAGAAGACTTATTACTGGGGTGCTTTTGATGGCTGGTCGAACGCTCATTGCAGTCTTATTGATGGCCCTTGGGGGTAGTTTTGTTGCCGACATGGCGTTTGCCAAAGAACGGGTTCGTGGACAATACGCTACGAGTAAACAACCTTACTGGAAAGTTGGCATAATAAACATTGAGTTGTCGAATGCTTGCCAGCGTGGTGAATTTCGACAACGAAAATATCTGGTATATTCAATTGGATTTGACGGTGGGCGAGGCAGGGGGATTACTGGCATTGCTCAGAAAAATTGGAACCTGGTTGATAAAAAAGGCCTGGCAAAACGTAATCTGACGTATCATTTTTTTAATCAGGGATATTCTAATTGCAGGGTTTACGTCTCTAAAACACCTGTGAAAAATCGCCTTAGGTGACAGGCCCGACTTTTACTTTCTAACGATGTTTATCAAACGTTATTCAATCGAGTAGGAAATCATCTGATCCACCGATCTTTCCTGCACCAGATCATCGCCCTCGTCTTTTGATGAATACACACCCACAACATGATCCAAATTGTGTTGTCCTCCACGCACAGGGACAATAATGCGCTCATATCGCCAGAACTGATTTTTAGAGTTCAACACTCTAATGCGTTGGTTAAAATGATGTGGTTTCTCAGTTTTTATTGACCACTCATAGGATTCAATCGCCGCAGCATTCGCTTCTTCATCGTGCGTTTCATCAAGGTGACGCCCGGTAAAATCTACACCGACAAACTTGCTGATTGCAGTTCCTCAAAATCGCCAGCGATACCGAATTTTGCCGCTATTTTCGATAATCCGGTCACCAATGAACGCCTACGGTGCAATCTTGTATAAGTCTAAAAGATCGAATTCACGAAGCGTAGGTACATGGCCAATTCTATCGCAAACTGTCTCCCAATAGTCCAAAAGAATGGTTAAATCACGAGGCAGTTGAGTGGAGTCTAGTCTAGTTGTCTCAAAGGCATGGGATTTAATCGAACAATTTATCGATATCATCTTGCGATAAACCACTTCCATTCAATTGAGGGCCACTCAATTGAGGCTCATCTGAAGAGGCTTCATCTCCAAGCCCTGCTTCAGCTCGGGCTATCAACGTTTTCCCCCAAATTTCTACCAAGGCGTTTACCCGCTCCTCAATATAAGTGATTGATTTAACAACTCTGTTGACCCGTTGGCCGGTAATGTCCTGGAAACTACAGGCATCAAAGACGTTATTATCATTGTCAACGATTCCATCCAGAAGAGATAGTTGGGCGGGGTCGGTTAACTTTTTGCGAAGTTCAATAACCACTTCCTCATTTCGATCAACGGCGTCCATAATGGTATCCGTTGCATCTTCAGTCGCCATTACGATGGCTTCCAACTGGGCTTTGGTCGTTTCCAGATGATGGTCTTTGTCAGAAGGTTTGTGAATTGCCGCTATCTCTTGTTGTAAGCGGTCCATATACCACATCAAACCATCGACTTGATGTTTAAGGGCGGGGCTCAGTTGTTTGTTAGTCATTAATACTTTCCGAAAAATTCAGACTGTCCTTGATTTAGTAAGGCCCCCCCAACTGCAAAACCAAGAATGAAATCCGATCTACTTTACAACCTTTATCATAGTGTTTTCAAAAATTATGATGAAAGTTACTTTATAGCAACCGCTTCTAATTCACATCATTACTCTAAACATGTATTAAGTTCATAATTTAATCTTAAAATAGCGTTTTTACTACTAAAGGTATCACTACTATTCCTTGAACATAACAATTCACGATAAAAATACTACCCAATGATACAAAGAATTATTAATTGTTTGAACTGGTTAAACCAATATTCAATGTTGATGTCGATGGTTGGTCCCCACTCGGCCCATACTATGTCGGTCAATGGCTGCCGCTTTCACCATGGCAAAGACCTTGTCACCAATCTTTAAATCCAGATCCAATATTGATTTTCGGGTAATTCTTGCAATTAGTGGAACACCTATATCAAGCAGAACCTCAACCTGTGCACCCTGTTCATCACTGATTTCAGAAATAGTTCCTTCGAATATGTTCAAAAAACTTGATTGATCAGGTCTAACCCGGCTGAGAGATACGTCCCGCGCTCTGATACGGACCCGTAGGGCTGCTCCAGGGTCCAGATCAATCCGCGGTACCAATAATGACTTGTTTGCAAACCCCAGTTCACTCAATGCGTTGTCATGATCGTGACAGACCACGTTCGCCGAGATCACAGCCCCGGCTTCGTACCGACCAGTCAAAGGTCGAAGATCAAGACGACTCATGATGTGCTCGACGCTGCCTGATGCAACCGAGGTTCCCTTATCAAGGATGACCAACGTATCAGCCAATCTAATGACCTCATCCATGGCATGAGAGACATAAACAATCGGTAGTCTTAATTGATCACGTAAATTTTCAATAAAAGAGATGATTTCATCTTTGCGTGCCGCATCAACCGATGCCAGCGGTTCATCCATTAGCAATAGTCGGGGGCGTGCCATCAATGCACGTCCGATGGCTACTCTCTGTTTTTCTCCACCAGAAAGCGAAGCCGGGCGTCGGCTGAGCATGTTTGCCAGACCCAACATATCGACAATGGATTCGAAACCCTGTCCTGGGTCACCTTTCGGTGCAAATCGAGCGCCGTACTTCAAATTCTGGTAAACACTCATATGAGGAAACAGGCGACTGTCCTGAAACACATACCCGAGCCTGCGCTGTTCAGGTTTTAGGTTAATATTTTTCTCTGAACTGAATAACGTCGTGCCATTTACATTTATGGTTCCGCTGTCCGGAGTCTCAAGGCCGGCAAGCATATTGATCAGGGATGTCTTGCCTGATCCTGAACGTCCAAAAAAAGCAGTAAGGCCGGACTCTAAGGTGAATTTTACTTTTAGAGAAAACGTACCCACGCGGCTTTTGATATCAATTGTTATGGCCGCGGGGTTGCTCATGCGTTTATTTGCCCACTCGTTTAGATACTCGACGCGCCATGGATTCGGATGCGACGAGAGCGGCAAGTGCCAGCAGAACGGAAATGATAACAAGGCGCATGGCTCCGGATTCGCCATCTGGAACTTGTAGCAAGCTGTACAGAGCGAGCGGTAAAGTTCGTGTTTCGCCCGGAATATTTGAGACAAAGGTAATCGTCGCGCCAAATTCTCCAAGGCTTCTGGCAAAAGCGAGAATAATACCGGTCAGAATTCCCGGTAAAATGAGGGGGAGGGTGATGGTCAAAAATACCCACCATGTTGGTGCGCCCAAAGTACGAGCCGCGTCTTCTAGGCCAGTATCGACATTTTCTATCGAAAGTCGTATGGCTCGTACCATCAAGGGAAATGCCATGACCCCTGCCGCTACGGCTGCTCCCTTCCAGTTAAAGGCGATAGAAACCTGGAAGGTTTCCCACAACCAGCTACCAATTGGTCCGGATCGTCCAAATGACACCAACAATAGATAGCCGATCACGACCGGCGGCACGACCAGCGGTAAGTGAACAAGACCGTCAAATATTGATTTGCCAGGAAAATTCCAGCGCGCCAAAACCCAGGCTGCCGCCAGTCCAGTTGGTACGCAAAACAACACTGCGAGCCCCGCAACTTTCAGACTCAGGCTTATTGCTTCCAGTTCTAGCGGGTTTAGGACAAACAGCTGACAACTCCTAACAACTATTAATCTCGTTACGATAATGAGGGGTTTGAAAATCCGTGCTTTAAGAAGATGGCTCGCGCTGCATCCGATTGCAAGAAATCGAAAAACGTCGCTACAAACGGTAGGGCGCGCCCATGCACAATTCCTGCGGGATAATTGATCGGTGGGTGGCTGGCATTAGGGAATCGCCCAACTTCCCGCACGCCAAGTCGGCCAATAACATCGCTCGCGTAGACCACTCCCAATTTAACCTCTCCCCGTTCGACATAGGTGAGAGCAGCGCGAACATTCGGCGCTGCGACTATTCTATTTTTAAGAAATTCCCAGTGCCCGAGTGCGCCAAATGCTACTTTAGCATACATTCCGGCCGGCACGTGATCAGGGTTGCCCATAGCCAACCGCCCGCCATCCAATGCCGCCTCAATAGCGCCTCGATCAGTAAGATCAAGGTGCCTTGCGGTCGGTGTGGGTGAGATTATGGATAAGGTATTGCCGAGCAAATTCAAGCGACTGCCCGATTCCAGTCTTCCATTTGACTCAACTCTGTCCATCCAGATCTGATTGGCGGATATAAAAATATCTGCTGGTGCTCCGTTTAGGATTTGCTTGGCCAGCGTAGAACTTGATGCAAAGACAGCGCTAATCCTGATGTTGTATTGTGACTGGTAAAATACTGAAAGTTCACCGATCGCGCCAGTTAGACTGGCTGCGGCAAAAACTTTAATGATTTCAGCAGATTTGGCCGGCGAGATATGAAAGGCGAGCATCAGGATGCTCATCAAGACTGTCACCAACCGTTTTTTCACATCGAACATCATACCGACTCAGGAATATAGTGAGCCCGGATCAATTTCGGGCTCGGCGATGACCCTGATTTGATCTTCCTCAATGGCCTTGAAAAAACAATTCCGCCGCCCCGTATGGCACGCGACCCCCTGTTGTTCGACGATTAGGAGAACCGTATCCGCGTCACAGTCCCATCGAAACCCCACTAATTTTTGTACCTGTCCCGACGACTCACCCTTGCGCCACAATTTCCCTCGTGAGCGCGACCAGTAACAAACCCGGCTGTGTTGCAAAGTATCTCTAATAGAATCAGCGTTCATCCAAGCCATCATAAGAATCTCGCCATCATTGGAACTTTGGGCAATTGCTGGTACCAAGCCATCCTCAGTAAAAAGTATTTCGTTAATTGTTTGTTCGATTACATTGTCACTGCAAAATGGCCCGCTTGGGTCGGACATCTTTATTTACTCCTAATTTTCAAATTCACCCGAGTATAGGGATGCGCTGTGTCATCAACAATGTCATTATAGAGTTAAAGAGGGTACGAATTATGACCGCAGGACGCTCAGTGCCGGCATTTGCAGAGCTGGATCACGATCACGGCTATTGCCAAAGTGCTGCTTTGGACCGGGCTATCGATATATGTGCTAAACGTGGCGCGCGCTTGACTGACTTACGGCGGCAAGTCCTGGAACTCATTTGGGCTGGGCACACTCCCTTGAGGGCCTATGACATCCTTGATAAACTTCGTGGCAGTCGCGGAAACGCTGCGCCACCAACTGTGTACCGGGCTCTGGATTTCCTGCTTAATCATGGCTTGATCCATCGTATTGAAAGTCTAAATGCCTATGTGGGGTGTACGGCACCTGAACTCCCACATGGTGGTCAGTTTCTGATATGCCGGTGCTGCGGGGCAACGGCGGAACTAAATGATCCGCGTATTGATACCGCGATCAGTGACCGCGCCGCAACCGCGGGTTTCAGTGTTGAAAATCGCACCATCGAAGTTGGTGGAATTTGCCCAAATTGTAGGTCTGCGGCCCCATCTGACGCATAATTCCGACATAATTCTAACGTATTTTTATAAAATTGTTCGATGAGTGACACCTGTCACTGCCGTTTGGTCGCCGGTCTGTCAATTTGTTTTCGGAGGTAGCGATATGAACACTTTTCATATGACCGGTGAAATCAACCTGAAAACGGCACCCTTGGTGCGTGACCAAATTCTCAACAAATTGCATCAAAGAAACAGTCTCGATATTGATTTGTCCGACGTTACTGTAATCGACAGTTCCGGTTTAGCCATTTTGGTAGAAGTCGTCGCCAAAGCACGGAAAATTGGTTTTAAAGTTCATCTCACAAACATCAGCGACACTTGTCTCAAAATGATCCGGCTTGCCCATCTTGAAGGTATACTGCTTGTCGACGATAAGAGGTGCGCACACTCAATTCATTAGTGTTGTTTGGTGATAGGGTTACCAACGCCTACGCTGAGACGTTGGTAACACAAAGTTAACACTAATCCGTTACATTTCCTGAATACTATTGTATTTAATTGCGAGTAGCGATGTGCCATAATCGCGGCGCGATAAATTAAATGCCAACGATCAAAATTCTGACAATTGACGGGTTCTAAAATCGTTTGTTTGGTGCGGCTCAACAAAAAATCAGCTGTTTTGAAACAAACAACAGCTTTGATATTCAGCAGTGGTGTTGATTTCAGTATTTGGGCATTCATCAAATTGCACCGCGACACCAGATTTTAGAAATAAACATTAGGGCCCTTAAACATACAACAGAATTGAGGGCCTTGGGGATATTGGGTTTTTATGTCTGCCGTAAAGACATGAAAAACAATAAGAACGTCCCGCATTTGGCATGACGAGGGAGAAGAGGAACAAAGTTGACTGATTTGGGGGGTGTTAGAGGCACAGGAGAATCCTGGCTGTCCTCTGTTAACACAAAACCAAATTAGGAGATTTGGAGATGTTCAGAACGAAATTTCCCGTACCAAAGGTTTTTTGGAGGGCGGTATCGTGAGTTTTATCAATTCCTCCACCTTGAACCGGCCTGAAACACTGGATGGCAATGACCATTGGGATGCCCCGACGGCCCATGTCGCGGATATTACCGTCGCTCTTCCCGGCCAGGCAATCACGATTTCCGATGGCACATGGTTTCTGCGCGCTGAATTCGACCGCGCCGGTCCTGATCTCTATCTGAGCGATGCACTCGGCCACAATCTGATCGTCCGCGACTATTTCAGTCAAATCTCACCGCCGAACCTGATCACCCCCGAAGGCGTTGTACTCAGCGGAACCGTCGCCACCCAGTTGGCGGGGCCGGTTGCGCCCCAACAGTATGCACAAGCCGTCTCACCACCGGCATCTGAACCCATCGGGCGGGTTGAAACGACGGCCGGGCAGGTTAATGCAACACGATCGGATGGGTCGCAAGTCACGTTATCATCAGGCGATCCCGTTTTCGCCGGTGATATCCTGGAAACTGGGAGTGATGGCACCGTTGGCATCGTATTTGCCGACGAAAGTACGTTTTCGCTTGGTGAAGACGGACGCATGACGCTCGATGAAATGATCTTTGACCCGGGCACGCAGGAAGGGGCGATGACGGTCAACCTTCTGCAGGGTGCTTTCACCTTTGTTTCCGGACAGATTGCCAAAACAGATGTTGATGCGATGCAGATTGTAACGCCAACGACGACCATCGGAATTAGAGGTACCGCCGGTGGCGGGCAGGTCTCAACAGCCGGCGGTACAACGGCGGCGTTATTGCCGGAAGCCAATTCCACCGGCGAAATGACACTCGGCAACGCCTTTGGCACGCAAACCATCAACCAACCTTTTCAAGCCGTTAATGTTGCCAGCGCCAATGCGGCCCCCTCCGCCAGCTTCTTGATGAGCCCGCAACAGATGGGGCAGACCTTCGGCTCGGCGCTAAATGCGTTGCCCAATGCATCAACGGCCATCGATAGTGCAACGATCCAAGGTGCCACCGAGGGTCGCCAGCAGCAAGAAGCGGCAGCTCAGGCCGCTGCTGATGCTGAATCCCAGCAACAGGAAGCTGAAGCCCAAACACAAGAAGCAGAACAAGCCGAAGCGGAAGCACAAGCTGAAGCAGAAGCCGCTGCTGCGACCGAAGCCGAAGCCGCTGCTGCCGCAGAGGCCGCCGCCGCAGAGGCTGCCGCCGCAGAGGCCGCCGCCGAAGTCGCCGCCACGGAAGCTGAAGCACTGGCGGCCGAAGCCGCCGCCGCCGAAGCCCAAGCTGCCGAAGCGATTGCTGCAGCTGAGGCTGCCGGAGCAACCGAAGCAGAACAAACCGCCGCAAATGCTGCAATAGAAGAAGCCGTAGCGACGCAAGCTGCGGCCGAGCAAGCTGCCGAGGACGCCCAGCAAGCGGCCTTTTCTCAAGCAGAAACACAAGCCGACGCGGCTCAGCAACAAGCCGACGCTCAAGCTGCAGCGGCGCAATCGGCGCAGGCGCAGGCGCAATTTGCCGAGGCCAGTGCCGATCTCGCCTCAGCGGAGGCGCAATTTGCTGCTGCTACCGCTGACGTTGCTCAAACCCAGGCCACTGTGTTTGAAACCAGCGCAACCGGTGCTGTTGCCTCAGCCGCTATTGATGGCGGTGTCGAAGTGCATGGTATAGATGAATTGAATTCCGTGTTTGATGCGGCTGATGCGGCGCAGCAGCAGGCTGTGCAGGCTGAAGCCCAGGCAGAGCAGGCTCAGGTAGAGGCCGAGGCCGCGATCAACGACGCCGAATCTGCACAGGCGGCGGCAGAACAAGCCCAGGCTGAGGCTGATGCGCAAATTCAAGCCTTTCAGGATGCGGGACCAGATGGCCAGCCCCCAGAAAGTGATCAAATTGAAGAGGCAGCTCAACAGGCCGCCGCTGAGGCCCTTGCCGCGGGAGCCGATGCTGAGCAGGTGCTCGCCGCTGCCATTGAAGCAGCGACCGTGCAAGCCCTCGCGGAAGGCCAAAGCCCTGAGGAAATCGCCGCCGCTGTGGCCGCTGCCGAGGCCGCCTATCAAGATGCTCTGGCCGCTGGATTGTCTCCGGAGGAAGCGTTGCAGGCGGCGCTGGCGTCGTCACCAGAGGGGGAGTTTAATCCGGATGGAACCCCGCTGGATGATGGAGATTCAGGCCAGGGTGGACCGTTTGTTGCGGCTGACGGCAGTGGTGATCCAGTCTCAGGGGATCCGAATTTTGACGGGCCCGACACCACAAATGAACCTATTAACGATCCTTTTAATGATCCATTTAATAACCCGTTCAGTGATCCTTATGGGGACCTGTTCGGTGACCCTTTTGCCGATGCGGCCTTCAGCACATTTTATGACCCGGCTTCCGATCCTTTCTTTGACCCAGCATTTGATACGTTCTTTGACCCAACGTTTGATCCAAATTTTGACCCAAATTTCGATCCAGATGATGACATTGATGAACCCGTTTTGCCGCCGGGTTCGTTTAATGAACAACGGGCGGCAACCGTATCAGTCGACAATCTCAATGGTACTGAACTGAACACCAATTTTTATTTCGCTTATTCACAAATTGGTAGCGATGATTTTGTCAGGGACACAGGGGGCAGTAACCAAATGTCGTTTGACGACATGACAGATATGGTGGTGAAATTCACCATTAACAGCTCGATTGCGACCACTGGCTTTGTTGACATCTGGGGTGGAGCGGGCAACAGCATTAGCAAATCGACTACCGATACCTACAAACTTTCTCTAACGAGTGGTGGTATGGATTTTGATCCTGCAACAAGAACATCAACAATCGATTTTGAAAACATAGGGCAATATTTATTTGCCGACCAAACTGTAGCCACTCTTTCTGGTGAGTTTGCCAGCCAATCAGAAGAAGATTTAACACAAACACCAACGGATGCGGACACCGGCGACGTGATCGTCTTGCCGTCACTGGGTGTTTCAGAGATCGGTTATGTCGTTGCTGGTAGTGCCAATGCTGATACCTTCGACATTGACACATCGATGGACGGCATCATTGTATTTGGTAAGGGCGGTGGCGATATTTTCAACATATCAACGGCGACAAGCGGTCTTTTTATCGGCGGCATTACAACCAACGACAATGTCGATACCAACAGTGACAATATTCCCGATACTTATGTAAACGTGTTCGACTATTCCAGCATGTCGACGGCCCTCAGCGTATCCATTCACAGTTTTTTTGACAGTTTCGACAACAAGTTTGAAACGACTGCCCTGGTGACCGACACGTCCGGCAGCACCATTGATAACCTGCTGTGGGACGTCGGTTCTTTCAAGGGGTCCACAGGGAATGACATGATTTCACTGTTTGCAGCAAAGTTGAATACGCTTGACGGCGGAGGCGGGGTAAACACTTACCAAGCTAACGCAACGACCAAGATCTTGTCTCTGATTGGCACCGCAAGTGATAACCTGACGACGTCTGGTTCCGACGGCACGGATGGTGATATGGATTTAACCGGCACCACGATAACTGGTCTAACGATGATCACTCTCAACAGCGATAACAACACTACCGTCGGCACGACCACCCTGACCATCGGAACGACAACGTCTTTGGTCACCGGCACCACCATTTCGTTTGGATCAAACACGACCCATGCTCACATCGAAAGCGATGTTGGTATGAATCTATCCGGCCAAACCCTAAGTAACGTTGATGCGATTCTTTTGGATACCGGAAACGACAGCGTCGCGACTCTGACCTTGAGTTCGACGACCAATCTCGGCTCCTCATCTTCGCAACTACTCCAAATACGTAGCCTCGAAAACGTCACCGGCACGGCCAATGATATCATCTCCAGTGATGATGGAATGACCCTCAATGGTGTGACGTTATTCGGTGGTATATCGACCATCAACATCGATTCCGGAAATGATACTGTTGGCGCAATCCTCACCCTTAGTGACGGGACGACCCTTGGCAGCGCAGCAATCAACGGCGGAACAGATAACAATGACACGATTTCTGTATCGGGTACGTTCGATTTCACCAATAATACCCTGACCAATATCTCTGGCATTAACGGTAGCGCCAGTGCCGACACCATCACAGGATCATCGGCCAACGACGTCATAACAGGCGGTGGCGGTGCCGATAATCTGACCGCTGGAACAGGCGCAACGACCTT
>JAODAI010076111.1:0-11839 GCA_027575025.1 Scotoplanes globosa | reverse complement strand
CAATGCCCATAGTTGGCCAATCACAGATGGCATATGGTAAAAATGGCCACTCCCATATGTGGAAAAAAAATTTCGCGGCCGGGCATGGATTACGATTGACAAGTGCATTATAATTCGTGTCACCCCACCGGGAGTCGTTCAACTTCCCAAAAAATGAAATTAGCAGTTTCTATTATTCAGATAATAACGACAATCTATACTAATTATGAGTTATGTCATTAAAATATTGTTATTGTCCGGCTCCGGTGGTGATATTTATTATTGGCATAGCGGCATAGTCTGCGTGTGGGTAGTTTGGGTTCAGTAGACCCTGTGTCCCGGTACATATGCTATGCCGCCTGCATTCTAGTACCCTTGTGTGAAAAAATACCGTACGCCATTGTGTTTTTTCACTCAACTCCTTACATATAGCACTAAGCCTAAAGATGTATGGATATGGGTCGATTTCGCGATCATCAGGCTAGGCGAACATTAATTATTATAACAGATATATCTATACGATGAATCACCGAGCAAATAAAACAGGGGATATACAGGCGCCACATACATTCCACTATATTAACCCTTTATCACAGCTCAAATCATGTTAACATGCACTGGGGAGAACGATACTTCGATTTCCATCTCGGCCATGCGGGGATCGTAGCTGCCCGCAAGGGCTGGGTATTTACACCACAGGACGACGGAATTATTCAACGTCCGAACCAACATCACGCGCCGGTCATGGTAGCCCCGGTGGAATTAGTTTTATTCCTAGCATGGATAAAGACCAATCACACAAATGGAAATCGGCCACGCCTACAATTGTTTTAAAAAATATATATTATTCAAAATTTCGAATTCGGATTATGAAAAAACGATAACGATTCCATATATATTGAAAAATCGATTGACGAAATGGCATGGTACGCCTATCATATTTCCTCATTTGATATGTTAAATGGTATGATAAAATTAGACCTACCGTAGGCCTAACTGTGTGTGGGGTGGGGATAGGGGGTTGTTTGTTTGGCCACAACCCTACTTTTTAATCGATCTCGCATTTCGAAAATTTATATTTTGTGTTTCCGCCTTATCAATACTAGGAATACAAATTGCCCCAGTGGTCAAGTTTATCCACCATCGCTGCCATATACGGTATGCACAGTCCGAACAACGATTGGCAGTGCATGGTCGCTTTCATAAATTGGCAGTCAAAGGGTTAACATACATGGGAATATTACGTCCCCACCCCACCCCGGACATGTCATAACTTTTCAAGGATAAACCACATATCTCACATTATTGACTGTGTTCCCCATGTTTTAATAAGTAGGATGGTGCCGCCACCGACGGTATAATAATGAATACTAATTTTGAAATGTACGTGGTGCTGTGATTGTATGTCGTCCTCGTTGGTATATTTATATGATGTCTAATTATCGGTATGTTAGAAGCATCAGGCATTTTACGAGGTTTTTATGCAAGTGGGTTTCGATTGATTGCAGTCTATCCCTATATATATTAATGTGTCAGTGCAGAGGTTTAGGTCTGCGTCATATTATTATATCACTGGCAATAATATGTACATTGTATGTATATAGCTATAGTCTATGCCACTACTACATCAAAGTCGCAACTAAAAGGTCGGGACATTAACAACTTTGATGATGCAATGAACCTTGCGCAAAATCGAATTGGATGGAGGGATATTATTACAGAGCATGTCGAATAGACGAGGACAATGGAGTGTTAAGCGCCTACGGCGCTTTATAATCGCATCATTGGACGTGACTCAACCTACTAACCGACCGCCGATCGTCTGGAGTTTATCAAACGTGAAGATGGGTGGACGTGATATCGTCAGTAGTTTTGTTAAAGAAGCCTTACTAAAGTTGAGATTACAAATAGTATTTATTCCCCCTGGAGTGTTACATTATTCATAAGCTGATGTATCACAAGAAGATGTTATAGACTTTTGAGAGAGCCAACCCTCCCTATTTAATTTATTTGTTTATTACAATACAAAAAATACATATTACATATATGGGGTAACCCTTTATATAATGATTATCATGTAGTTTAGGTACAAATTTGATTTGGATGTGGTCAATTCAGGCTGCCGGATCATTTGACTAAATTGAACAGATTTTCTGTTCATATTTTTGAACAGATTGATATGTTCAATTTGAATATAATCTTGTGGGTGCCCGGCGCAATAGATGATATGTTCAAATTTGAATATAATCTGATCAAATTTGAACAGACCTTTCTAAGAGTGTACTTTAAAGAACAACTTACGAATTTAAATTTCCCCCAATAACATCACGGGATAAGAGGGTTGTGATCTGCATTGGGGAAAGAGGCCCTATAAACAAAAAGCAGTAAACCCTTATGGAAGATGGAATACTAATATAGTAAGCCTTTCACCCCTTCCATGGGGTAAGAGACGCCCTTTTCAAAAAAATAAAGTTTGTTTGATTGCGATAAGAGTATCTTGTTTCAAATATCCGTAGTACGGCATTTTAAATATACAACATAAAAAAGTTACAATTATGTAAAAAACATTTTCCTAAATGTTTTATTTGTGTGAGTTATATGATATGTCCATGACGCCGGTTTACCATACATATGTACTTTTATACGATTCTTTTAAACTATGACTATAATTTCGAAATAAATCCCTCCCACTATTTCATATTCATAATATCGGCCCCGGAAATCAACAGGCATATAGTCACTACCTACATCATAGTAAAGCGGTAAGTTTTAGAGCCGACATAATAGTTATCGGTACTCCCCATTTGTAACATAAGTTGTACGTCACGTATAGCCTACTCGCCAAACTGACGATACTCAGGATACAGTTATATGCACCAAAATACTTACTTGGGTTCTACTGCGGGCAAATCTTTCAGACGCGATTCCTCCCAACTCTTCGACACGTTGGATCCCATGTTATAACAATGTCAGTAATATATCATTGGAGATGGCATAGCGAGCGAGCTGAAATGAGGATAAGTCGTAATATGAAATATGTTAACATAATACCACATAATAATTATAATGCCAATATAATAATATAAAATACTGTGACATAAATTGATCCCCGGTTGGGCATGCATATGATATGGACATTGTATACGGGGTCCACTCTCTAGTCCCCCGTTCCAATGGTCCATGTCTCCATAGTTCCCCGTCTCATTAGTCTTATGTACCATTGATCGGGCTCGTCTCATTGGTTCCCCTTGTATGATAAAGTGAACTAACACCTCTAATATATATAAAATATTATTAGTGTCAAAATGAGGCGTATTTTAGATTTCGAAATATAACTTGGAGCACCAAATTCATAGTTGGCCCGTTTGTCAATTATGCTAATTCGAAAGAATGTGTACCAATACCATTGCTTTTGTTTCGTATAAGTACACAATGTGTATATCCATATAAGTGTTATTTATAATACATAGGCCTGAGAAATAAAATGTTATTTATGAGTTTATTTTGCTTCTACGCCATCGGATTTGAATGTAAGTGGTTAGCACTATATCCTCTTGCAATACTGTGACATAAATTGATCGATCCCCGGTCGGGCATGCATATGATGTGGCCGCGTCTACGGTGTCCACTCTCTAGTCCCCGTTCTCATTGGTCCACGTTTCCATAGTTCCCTGTCTCATTATACTTATGTACCTTTGGTCGGGCCCGTCTCATTGGTCCCCCATGTATGATAAAGTGAACTAACACCTCTAAAATATATCAACAATTATTAGTATACAAAAAGCATATTTTAGATCTCGAAATATTTGGAGCACCAAATTCAAAGTTAACCTGTTTGTCAATTATGCTAATTGTACCAATACCAATGCTTTTGTTTCGTATATGCATATAGGTGTTATTTATAATACATAGGCCTGCCTGAGGAATACATTACCATACAATAGCGTCCAACATCGATCAATATAATATAGGCTGGTCAACGAAAGGTGGTATTTAATGGGAGGTTGACAAAAACGTTAACAAGGCATTTTAACCTGAAATGTATTCTTTGGTATTTTCTCATACCACAACAAATCCCCACCCGAATCTACCATGTGCAAACATTGTTTTCGCCCAAATTCAAACATGCATGGCCGACATATTCATATATTCAAATAGCCCTAATTATGGAACAAAACACCGTAGAAACAAGTTTCATGTGTGATAATTCTAACTAACAGTAGGATGACAATTCATATACAGATACATTCATGGCGCCTATAGGTTTATGAAATGAATCAATACCAGATTTGACCTTCAAAATATTAAAAATGATGTATATTCCAACTGGAATACCTTTGAATTTCAATATTTCTAGATACAACGAGTTGGCAGAATTGGAGAAAACAATATTAATTATGTTGAATAACGTTTAGTATAGTATAGTAGAATATTGCTAGTCCTAATATTACTTTGAATTACTATAGTACCACAATCATACAACCATATACTAAACCACATCATGTCAAGCTGAATATGACAATGGAATATATGGCTGAATATGGAGCTGAATTCAACACAATGAACTGATACAGATGATTCAAAATAACATTAGTGAACCGGCAAATGTGTTTCTGCTTCTAGGTATGACATACATCCACATCTAGCAGCCACTATTATTTCCTCAAATCATTACTCCTGGAGAATACTTCGCTGGATGCACATGCAGCATTCATGAAAGGCCTAGTCAGTCTTCCCAGTCAGGAGAGTAATGGCGTATGACCTGGTATAGGCTGACCTGTCCATATTACAAGTGTTGGTGGGTAGCATTAAGTCAACTGATGGTGTAACCCATAGCCGTAGTTTCAGTAATTGTACTCGCCTTCTATTTATACTTCCAAGGCCCTTCCATTTTTGAGATAGCGGGATTGACGACAAATGTTGCAGATGTACATCATGACCTGGCACCACCGCGAATCTGACAGGACATGCACGATATAGAAAAGCTGTTGAAGGTGTCCATTAAATGTCGTGGACCATTCAACACAACTTCAGAAAAACTTGTAAATATCTCAACAGGGTTGGTGGCAGATGACTTAGTGAACTCTGATACAGCTCAAAGTTTCGGAAAGGATACTAAGATCCATGTTCGGAAATGATGGGATAGAATGCAAGTTTTCACAACAGAAACAGGTGAACTTGACTCTCTCCTCGTTTATCGACGCCAAGAGTGCTTCTGGAGTGCGATTCAAAATTGATTACCAGCGTCTATGTCAGCGTCTCCTTCTTACGAGTTTCAACGGCGACATCGCTATTAATGAACTCTTCATATATGAGCTATGCTCTTTCCCGACGTCTCTATTTGACAACTATATGAACGCTTGAGAACCGGAGACAGGCGGAACTTATTCATGATCATATAAATAGTGTGCCATTTTGCGTCGTCCCAGCTATTCCCAACATTCCTCGCGACAATCCTTCCGATATTATTCATGGGTATGGATTGCTTTACAAGTTGACATAGCCCTGAAATTTGAGCTACGCTGAAATATGTGAAACCTACATTCGACATGTACATGTATGTATCAACTATTGCCATCATGCTTTGGTTATGTTTGATGGATATCATAGCTCCAACACAAAGGGCGAAACCGATCGTCGGAGGATAGACAATGATATTGGTGTTTAACTCGATCTCAGTTTCGGGAGTATTGAACTTGACCATGGGCAAATAGGCTTTCCTGGCCTATGCAAAAAATAAGCAGGATTGCACCTTCTGGTAGATGATGTGGTTAAAGATGGCATCAACGTTGAGCGTCCTAACTATAAAATATGTATGTTGGTATGTCTTTCAGCAAAGAAAATACCACAAATTGTTGTTGCAAAAGATTATGGCGTTTTTCAGTCCCTAAGATACCATGTTATAAATGTAACTTATAATAATATCTACACGGTAAGCTCGAAACAGACGTTATGTATTACTACTATATCTACCTCGTGACAAGGGGTAATGAAGAATACGGGAACTACCATATACAACATTGGTCAAAACTATACACCTGTCTCTATCCAAAGGTATGAACCTCCGATCTCCATCCCCAAGCTCGCCTAAAATCCATTTCAACGCAGTCATTCCATCTCAATATCGGCCTCTCCTAGCCTTTCTACCAGTTTCCATATACGACATCGTCATTTTGGGGAGCTGTCCATCATCCATCTGTTCCACATAGCTAGTCCACATCATATGCCGCTAATCAACCTCTCCGTGAAATTCATGTTATGCCAATATCCTCCTTTATATCAACTAACCTTTCGTCTTCATCCGCTTAGCCTTCGCGAACATTCTCATCCGGTTATTTTGACACACGTGAAGATGATGTTGCTGATTACTAGACACAACACGGTTTCAAGACTGTGAATACATACTGAAATAGCACAGGTTCTCGAAACGATCACTTTCAATTTATTGGAATTGTGCTAAGCTGTCATAATCGCATCTACATTCATCCCTGCCGTTATATCGTCCGTCACCATACAGCAATCCCCCATATATTCAACGCTATCCATTTACTTAGTCCATTTGCCTGCTAGGTTTTTGCCCAACCCATGTCGCTGCGCGCCCACTGACTAGTCATCCGTATTGTCCAGGCTCATACATAGTCCATGTCTCTCAAACAGTTCCTTCCACTCCAACAAAACATCATGTAACTCATGCTTGCTTTCCATAACCACTGCCTTATCATCGTCGCATAAAACCTTTCGCAGGACGTTCTTAGTACTGATTTTCTTTCTAATCACTTCCATTATCACAATGAAAAGTAGAGAACTTAGCGTATTACTCTATCTGAGCCGAATATTCACCTACTACTTTTCGAGTATTACTGAGCCAAATACAACCCTACCTTTTACACCATCATATTAAAGACCCTCCACCATCCTAGCTTCCCCTTTCGGAACGCCTATCCACCTCAACGTAGACATTAATAATTTCCTACAGACAGTATCGTAATTAAGCCTTCTCCAAATCCACAAAATCCAATTCTATACTTCATCTGACCTTCATTCTATTTCCATCTACTTCGTAAGTGACAATAAACCATTACTTGTTACTCTTCCATTCTGAAACTCCTGATGTTCTTCTCCAATATCCGTTTAAACCCTTGTTCTAATTATTATATATCCAAAATCCTTTTCAGTAGCCTAAAAAACTTGCCCCTATAATGTGATACCCAGACATATTCCAGGCTCATGAAGTATACCCTTTACGTTTCCAAACGGGCACAATATTATATACTGTATGTCTCCTTCCAAGGTCCCTAATACTGATGTTAGTCGTGTCATCTTTGAAGTAGCAGTATTATCGAAAAGCAGTTATTCTCCCAGCCCCAATCACTTCATCCTTACTATTGATCACGTACCCATCATGATCATTAACAATTATCCAACCCTCCACATCTACTTCCTCTTCCTTGCTGTATTGTGCCCCTTTAAAGATAAGTTTTCGTCCCCTGTCATCATTCAGTTGCTTATAAATTGTATCTGTATATCACCCTTTACCTTTTCCATACCGCCCCATCTAGCTGCTCTCTTTTTCTGCCTTAGGTGTTCCATCGCCTATCCCTGATATCTTCTAATTTCTTCCATAACTCCATATTATCATCTACCGTCCTCTGTACATCATTCGTCCACCAGATCTGCCTTTTCTTCAACAATCCCACAAACTCCAATGTCCTTCTACAAAGAATAAATATGATGGATCATGCGCTCTCCGAATATCTGCTCTTCGTGTACGCTCTTACTGGCTGTAACACCATCTTTTGTCATATTGGATCGGGAAAATGACTATTCTCGCGAAGTAAGCATAACTTCGTCCATGAAGAAAGATAACACATAGGCAGGGGATTGGGTATTATTATATGGATGCACGCCCTCACCAAGACTCAACTGCGAAAGAGAGGTCAAATTCGTGAAATTGATCAGTGTTGGTTGATTTAGCTAGTGGGTATGATGTAGGCTAAATAATGAAGTTGAGAGTTATTTAGATTATATTTATATTATTTAGCAATATTTGGCACAAACATGTTGGAAGTGAATATTGGCAGAATTTCCGGATTTTTCTTAACGGGCTGCGCGCGCTAAATATGATATTATTATTAAATACGAAGGGCTTATTTCCAAAGGAGCTAACTACATTTTAGAGAAAATGGCGAATAACACGTTTTTTAATAGCAGCTTCAAATGAATTATTATTCTTTTTTTGTTAATTTCAGATGAAAGTACTCATATGATTTATTCCCAATATATATGTAGTTAACTGATATTCGCGATTTCGCTACCGCGTTCGGTGTACCCCACGCCTCACCTATCCAGACAGCGGCGCGAAATTATCGACCTCGGCCTCGATATGAAGTCCGGCTGGTAGTCTCAATGTAGGTACTGTGGGTGGAACGACTTTAGTAGAAGTGGTGGAGATAATGGGTAGACGGATGTTGGGCGTCCTTTGTGTACATGACATGAAGTGGAAGGGGGATAGAGCGAGAATATTATCGGGAGGTAAATTACTTCATGCAAGGGGATGGAAAGAGTAATGGAGTGGGTAGAAACAAATAAGCAGGGAAGGGTAGTAGTGGTGATGGTAGAAATGTTGGAAAGGATAATTACTTTGATGTGTGTTCTACTTAGTAATCAACTGGTAGGTATTACGACGACATACGGTCACCAAACGTTGATGGTGAAAGCCAGTAATATTGTCCTTAAAGATGCGTTCGAAAGGATAATGGGTCAGGTGGAGGATGGTGCCATATTCTGTATAGCGGGTGACTTTAATGCATATGTTGGAGTTAAAGAGCTTGGTGAATAGGAGTGTGTGTGTACAATTTTGGATGTGGTAAGAGGAACAGGAAGGGAAGCGAGATTGTAGAGTTGTGCCTTCGTAATAGCTTGGCGATGGCCGGTTCTTTCTTCAAAAATAGAGATATTTATAAAATATCGTATATATATATAGGAGTGGGTTGCCCAAAACGGAGGTGGACTTGCTAGTAGTTAGCAAGGGGCAATGTGAAGTGTTAAAGACTGTATGATTTTAGCCGGGGATCATGTTACCTCGCAACACAAACCTCTCGTTTCTATATTGCGGCTACAGAAGTGTACGGTTGGGGGGAAGTGGGACTAAACGTGGGTAAATGGTGGTTATGTAAGGGGCAGCTGGCTGAAGTGTATAATGATAGGGTGTACTTTTGTGAAGCTACACGAGCAGGTAGGTAGGATCCTGGAAAAGTGGGGATATTTAAGCTTTTTGTTGTGGGTAGGGCAGAAACGAATTGTGAAAGAAAAGTAAGATGTAGTGGACAAAGGATGTAGATAATGTGGTGGTTCAGAAGACGGATGTTTGGAGTAGGTTTGTAATAAATTAGAAGCAGGCCAGGGATAGTGGGATACAACCGGATATAGCACCTTTATGGGCAGAAAAAGAAGCAGCTAGGAGGGCCTTAGAAAAGTCATGATATAATATGGAAGATAGCGTTTATAAGCAGCTGGATGATGATGAGTAAAAAACTTAGCTTTAAGATGGCATGGGACAGCAAGAAAGATGGCATATATATTAAGGGAGGCAGAGTGATTAAGGATCGACATGGGAGGTTGGTCACTGACAATAATGGAGTAAGTATGTCATTGTAGAACTACTTCCGGGAGGTGTATAATCTGGGAAGTGGTGCTGTACTAGATTTACTCAGTACAGTGAGAGACAATATTGAGGTCGTCGATATATCGGACTTGGAAGTGCATTGGACTCTGTGACGTTCGAAGAGGGATACGAATGCGGGTTTTGAACGAAACGAGAATGGAAGTGCTTGTTATTATTATTTATGGGAGTGAAGTTGTTAAGGAGACTGATCAATGTGTGTTTGAGCAAGAAGAGTACTCCAACGGAGTGGCGGGATGGCCTGGTTGTTGCTATTCGGAAGCAAAATGGTGATGCTCATGACACAGAAAAATACTGGAGATTACACTGTTGGGACGTGTTTTTAGGTTTTTTGAAATAATTTTGGATATAAGAAATAGGGATAGATTTGAGACGAAGACCGGAAAGGAACAATAGGGCATTCGTATGGGGAGAGGGACAATTGATGGGCTGTTCTCACATAGGCATCTGATGAAAAAATAGATGTGAAAGGGAGTATGACATTACATTTTGTGTATTTGGAGAAAGCCAATAAAATGGTTCTTACGGAAAGTTATGTATAGGTTGAGATGGGTAGGTGTTTATGAATCAGAAGTAAGTATATTTGAGATCCTTTGTGAAGGTACAATGGGTAGGGTTCTGATTGATTTGGGGATGTCAAATGAGTTTGGGTTAATATTGGGCGTGTACGGGCTAGTGCCATTATACCACTTATTTTCATTATCATAATGGCAGTAATTAGCAGAGAAGACAGTACAAATAATGTAATGTAAAAACTGTTATATTCTGACGATCTCGCAGCAGTTATGGATAGTAAGCAGGAGTTACAGGAGGCTATGTTAGAATGGAAGGGTTCATTTGAGAGATATGGGTTGCGTATGCGCCTAGATAATACATATATTTTATCAGTGGGCATGTTACGATATGAATTTATTATTACCTTAAAAGACAAAGGTATTGGACAGAGGTATAGTTATGCGTATATGGGGGGTGATTTCAGGTGATGGGCGGTCTTATGAGGAGGTGCATAAAATGCTCCAGGCGTGGGCTCTGGTCTGTATAAATGCTAAGGGGTTTATGTATGTTAGACACATTTCTAAGAAATTAAAAGGGAAGGTATTGTGTCCATATGTTATCTCAGCATGTAGTTACGGACTCAGTACAGTGGTCTTATCGGGAGTTCAATAACAACGACTCCAAGTATGCGAAATTAATTGTACGAAACGAATACTGGAGTTAAGCTGGTGTATAGGAGCGGATTGGAGGATATTCGGGAGCATATTGTGATAAATAAGAGTCTTACTTAGGGGATAATAAAGGGACGCATGAGTTGAGAGGAATTTTAGGTGGGCTGGAGCTGATGAAGATTGGAGGGTCATGGCTACGGATAGAGGGAGGTAGAAAGCTGTGGCCAATGATGCGGATGTCAGTTAGTATTTTTTCCTCACCCCTCATTGGGGATTCAAGAGGTAGAGAGAGGGAGACATCGTCTGTTTTTTACAATGGTCAAATACATATTAAATATTTTTTGTTTTAATACACCAATTGAATCATCGATTTTTAGTGTGTAACGCACTACACTACTATAATATATCCAGAAGTACACACCCAAGTTTATATTGACCATAGTGTACCTTACATTATACATACATTTAATTTAGTTCTTGAACATGGAGCTATCATTCTTAGGGGTCATGGGTATCAAAAAAATAGTTATGTATTTGAAATGATCTGACGGTGCTCATATTAAAATAATTATTGCGAATGTGAATGCAAACCACCAATGGAGATATATGAGAAACAGAAATTCCAAAAACATAATAATTATATAATATACTGTACTTAGATAAAGGGGGAAAATTATCTATATTTTCAACAAAATTACACTGAATTACAACATACAAAACTCAATCACGTACAAGTTTCAAGTTTCAAGTTTATTTCCACAGTCCATATAACAATTTACAATACATTTGTAGCAATTTATATACCATTCTAAAGAAGAAATATACGGCAACCTGCATGTTATGATAATATATATATATGGATATGTGGGACCAGAAATAACTTTTCTAGTCTAGTCCCAAGTGACAATAACTAAGTATATATATAATATTATAAATATATATGGTAAAAATATAATTTATTGATAAAAAATAAGATAATTAACACAAGAATACAACTAATTTGAATAGTTTA
>JAODAI010076000.1:0-11841 GCA_027575025.1 Scotoplanes globosa | reverse complement strand
GGGACTTTTTAATGTGTCAGCATCGGGATATATCCCGTTCCTGACAGTACTCTGCCCAAGGCTCTGAAATTGTAATGAAAAATGTCTCGTTTCTTAATGATTTTCAATAAGCTTGACTGCTGCACATAGGAAATGGTCGGCGTCTTTGAAGCAAATTATCTGTGGCCATGCACCTATATTAACCACTTATAAAATTACTTCAAGAATTTGATCATGAGCGTCAAATTATATTGTCTGGCAATTCTATTCAAATTCTGCAGTAGAAGCTTATGCAGTAGAAGTATGTGTTTTAAATTGTATACATCATGTATTAATATCATCAGCCATATAGCTGCTGGTAATATGGACTGAGTTGTATAATTGTAATGAAAAGTCACCTACTATGAAACATGAACCTTCTTGTAATTTCAGTGCATGTAGGTTTTAACACCGAATGTGGGTTGCATCATAATGAATGTCGTCAACACCACACTGAAAGGCCTCCTAATGTAGTCATTTATAGAATTTCATTTGATGGTTCAGACCGCACGATACTGAAATGATTATCATATGAAATAACTGACAAAACCAGATGGGGCTACACGTCGAGCGTTGGCGTTGTCTGCTTTCCAAATATTTTGTTGTCTTTATTTGTTCTGGTCACCATAGCAACTGTATCTATGTCGTTGGTTCTTGCTGGATTAATTACTTGGTTATGAATACACAATAAATAACCAATGCTTATATCGTCAATGATAATCACTTTAGTGATAGTCAATTTACTCTGAGGTAGCTGGTTACATTAATCATATAGCAATTCAAAACATGCCTGTATAACGCCAGTTTATCTTTGTCGCACATTCATATCAATTGTCATTAATCTGGTCATTTTACATGACCAACTTGACAGCCAGGAGAGTGCACAATGTCAAATGTATCCATTAGGTATAAACACGTATCCAATGCAAACATTATATCACGATCATAAAATTGTAACTGCTAGCAATGAACATTAAATAGTTTACACGGTTACTAGAATCACTTTGGAATTCAAAAACAAGCATAAAGTTAGGAGTACTTATACCTGGAAAGGTTCACCAGACCAATTCTGATGGATTGAGGGTCATTATCTACTATCACTAGAATTAGCAAATTTTCAACAGATTTATTTTGTTGAATGGTAACCGCGGCTCGGCTAAATCTGTCAAATATAATGGGCGATGCGAAGCAGAGCCAATTATTTTTGACTGTGTTCATTGGTCCTTTCTATTATTATTTGTATTTTTAACACAGCAGATTGAATGTCTTGCTGCTTAGGAATAGTATATATCAAGATGTATACAAAACTAACACAATTTAAGTGATGATGTTAAGATATATGGTCTATATCCACCGCTTATTTATATAATGAGCTATATTGTCTCTATTCAAAGAATTTATAGTTGTTGTTGATTTCAATGTATGGCGATAACAGGGTCTATGGAAACTCCCTAGTGATGATGACAATATTGCAGTATCACTGTAAAGGTGTTGGATGGATTTACGTAACCATGTCGTTCAAAAGGGATAGGACACTTGTTAAAGCAATCAATTAACCAAGAAGTTTGGATATACACTGTAACTTAGGTACATACAATTTATTATATATTTATTATTCATGGCGTCCCGGGCTACCAAGGTTAACGTCAGCAGGAGAGCCGAGAACCACCTCTCCTGTCATCCTTCAGGAGAACCTACCCCTACCAGATCCAGTGGGATGGACAGCACAAACCACCCCCCCCCCCCACGCACACTATGACAACACACACACTAAAGACAGATTAGTCGCAATAAACCGATCCTATAGCTACTGTGATCAGAAACATTGTTGTACAAGTAAATTGTAGGCGAACCATAAAATGTAATGTTTAATTGCACATGGTTGTTGCTACAATCGACAGGTTCATTCATATCTATATTCATGTATGTTGTCGTCTTGTATATGGTTAGCACATAGGTCTGTTTATTCTTTGCTACTAAATTTCCTGTGCCTGCTAATTCCCAGCTAGTTGCTCACTACTACATCTATTAAAGTCTTTGCCATTACAATTTCCGCCCCTTAAAAACTTTGCCATATCACTCTAGCTTCTCTCAGCCACATGGGACTGACCAGCTTAATTCTGAGGTTTTCAGTGGTATACTGGCTATTTTGTGATACCCAATCTAAAACCAAAACTACATCATTTTCGGATGTGTCGATGTTATAGTTAGATCAGTCATGCAATTTAGTTTGATTTTGGTCTGTTTGGTATACTATTTTTGCTTTTTTAGAAGAAAAATCTCTGAATCTGAGGTCAATCTTTCGCAAAAGTGAAATAATATTTGTTTTGTGTCTCATTTCTTTCTCGGCAAATCTTGAACATTTTCCTACAAAAGTCCCAGGTATTAGATACTTAATCTGCCAATAATTATGATTGTGGTGCTGATTAGGCAGCCAAGGTCATAGGTAATATAGCCCACCACTGAAACCACCACTGAAACTATGCGGTCGGAAAAATATCCCTTTGCGAACAGTACACTTTCTAATGAGCGGATATTGTAATGCTATAGGCCTATATATATATATTTATTTATGTCTAAAATATGTCTAGCCATGTTGAGACTTAACAATGGCGTATTAACTGGATAATAGCACTGCCATGATATTGAGGTCCTAATATGAAGCCGTATTTTGAGATCCCTATACTTTGTCAACCCTGCCAGTACCATTGCATTCCAATATTATTAGCGAACGTAACTGCATGATTGTGTATTTCATCCTGGGCACAATATCTCACCACGCCATGGTCTGTTTCTACAATTAAGAAGATGACATCTTTTAATGATAATTGAAATTACAATTTATTAAGGCTATGGCTCTTTTTCCTGTACTGGCTACATGCATACGTGTACTTGACAGCATGATAGGCAACGATCCCAAGATACTTTTTTGCAATCCAATCAGGTTCAAGTGTTTTTTTTCTCTTTTTTTCCATCCACATTTTATTTCAACTTTCAATAATAAGAACATGTAGTATAAGAAGTTTAGGCGCATGCATAACTGGAAATAAGTAAATTACCAAAATAATAAGAAGTCGAGTTCAATCTGTATATAAAATGAAAGTATATCAAGTTAAAAATCAAACTATAAGTTACTTAATAAATTCATATAACATATAGTTGAGGCATTTGTTTAAGGGCTAGTAGAATGTAAGTAACACCCTGAATCAATGCAATGCACGTGACAATAAACAAGTACACAACCCAACATATAAACATACATATATAAATATATATATAAACATATGGTGTATCAACTGGATAATAGCACTGCCATGATATTGAGGTCCTAATATGAGGCCGTATTTTGAGATCCCTATACTTTCTGAACCCTGCAGGTACCATTGCATTCCAATCTTATTAGCGAACGTAACTGCATGATTGTGTATTTCATCCTGGGCACAATATCTCACCATCCCGTGGTCTGTTTCTACAATTAAGAAGATGGCATCTTTTAATGATAATTGAAATTACAATTTATTAATGCCATGAAATGGCATGGCTCTTTTTCCATACTGGCTGCATGCATGTACTTGACAGCATGATAGGCACCTATCCCAAGAGACTTTTTGGCAATCCAATCAGGTTCAAGTCTGCTAAAACAAAAAGGCTGTTAAAAGGCAAAAAAAAATCACATGTAACTTTTAAGTCCTCATTTATCTTGCGCACGATTTGTAATTAATGCATTTATATTTCAAAAATTGAACCTTCGGAGCTCTAAAGTAGGGATCGTTAATTCTTATAGTTATCTGAAGATGGATTGATTTTGTAATGAAGCGCATTTCTAATAAAGGGTATAACTCCAGGGAAACTTGTATAGACTCCATTAGAGCTCTTCAGAGAATTGGCCTAGTGTGAATTCGATTTTATTACTCCAGCTGAAAGAATTTATCAGGCTTTTACTGTTTCTTTCCACACAATTTAGGAATATAAATATGATATAGTAATTAGGCAAAATATGCCGTGCTATGGGTCATAAATTACAAGATTGAATTGAGGCCTATCTGCTGGTTTACTATTGATTTACCATCTTGCAAAAGAAACTTTTTTTTGTATTTTAAGCTTGGTGGTTTTAAATATTGGAATGATATATCATGGTGCATCTAGTACCATATTATCTCTAGCAGTCACTGGCCGGGCTGAAGTTAATGAGATATTAACAATATGATGCAATACTACTGATATATTGCAGTATATGGTATAGATGACATACAGAGGTATTTGTGCATATTTTGTTGATGCTGATATAATAATTATGTTATATTATATTAATAAATAAATTACTGCGTGATACACCATAGCAGATCATCAGGCATTATGTCGGCCCAATTGGCCATGTTCAGATGTAAGTGTAGAAAGAAAAAGCAGACCATTATCCTTATTTTGATACCAAAATAAACAAAAAAATATTATTTTTCTAACATCCCAAAAAAAATATTAATTGATTTTGGCATGTGATATATTTTGGAGGAAAACCTCTATCTCAAAATGAAGAAAACCGACATAGTATAGGATCTGCCGTGGTTAATTGTCACATATACCACACCATCAAAATGTCTAATAAATATTGTAATAACAAAGTAATGTTGAAGGTCGACTATGGATGGATTGTTTACCACATATAGCGAGGTAGTGCATCACCTTAGAATGATGTCCTAGCGCCTCTCTTTACATCATATCCTTCACAAGGGTTGAAGAAGCATACTGTCTCATCCATGTGCCAAAGCACCTTAACATTCCATACTGAACCTGCCTGGTATATCAAAGGCTTTGGCTGGCTCATATAACATCTGCGTTGAAAAGGGCCAATAAACATTTTCATTCATTCATTAATTCCTTGAAATGAAAACTATGATAGTTGTCCACAAGACAACCATATTAATATAATGTGGTTACCAGGTTTAACTAGTTTAGGGGCATTGAACTTAAATATGAATATTGCCAATAAATTAGAAATACAAACAAAAGTTGATAACCTATGTTGCTATCTACAGATATGTAGTTTACACTATCATACACAATTGTATTGGATTGCAACTGTTTTTCAAGAAATGAATTTGGTATATTTTGGACTAGCAGATTCAGGAGGCAATGCTGGCGACCCCCTCCCCCCAAAAAAAATAAGGCGGTGATGCGTTGTTACTGTATACAATTTGGCCATACACAACAACATAATTTCAGGTAATTTGTATCACATACACATGATATATCCGCCAATGAGTTAGGCTAGCTGTGTCAATTTTGTGTATGATTTAGTTTAATTAATACATAATTTAACAAACTACAAGTCATTCATGGGATATTTCATTGGAAAGCCCCATTGTCCACACCTCTTTAGCTTAATAAAGTCAACAGCAAAACAGATTATCCAATTGTAGTGACTATTATATGATAAAGAACATAGTGAAGTAGATACTGTGAAAGATGGCCGACTTACTATCCGTTTATCCCAACTGGCACATTATGAAATACTATTGTCACAGTATCTGAATGGACTGGATAGTAATTACCACCGAGGGAAATAATTAACTTCTTGGCTTGAAAAATACAGAATGAAATTTAAATTAAGAAATGCAAATTACGTTTTTCTTGACAAAAAAATCATGACGTCTGTGATTTTCTGCATTTAGAGGAAGTAGTTTAACTTATCTGCACAGCAAAGCTGTTGCTTAATTAAGATGGACACCTTAGTATACCAATGACCATCTTTGTTTATGAAATAAGTTATTCGCTTGTTTCATCCAGAAATTGAGTCATTCTTCTATTGGCTTGCCTTGTCTAGCATATATTTTTGTCATATTTGGGCCGAGTTGCATTTATTCTGCATTTCAATTTATTACACAGGCGATTAAATCTCCGCAATATTTAATTATACCGCCAAGATGTGGCTCAATAGGAGCTCTACAAATTCAGTTATCCACTCTAAATTCAAACAGCTGTTTCCCTTTCTCAGTTCCACCGTCTCTCCGTGGCAACATGCTAGTATACAGACTGTAGCTATGAATGTCGAATGAGGAGGCAGTTCCGTGGAAACAATCACCACGGAAATCCAGTCCAGCGTATAGTAGTTATCAGAGCTTGGTGCGGCACGCCCCAAGCCACCCGAAAGAAAGGATATTGAACTGTTCATAATTTGATTCTGGTATCTGTGCGTTTCTTAATACTCCCCCGTCTCAGCACTTGAAACGTGCCAGAGACAGATTGAGTTGGAAGAGAATATTAGCTGTGACTAATTGTCATGCGCAACAGTCGCATCATTGACTTCCTCGTACCTACCCTACCCTGTCCTCCGTGGACACTTAATGCGACTAATTGTCGGGCGTAACAAGCGAAACAGTGATTTCCAGTCTTCTTCATATAGCCTCGGAATCTTAATGGTGCCTCATCATTGTTCCTGAATATCTCTTTACTCACTATTCGACCTACCGTTAACTCAAAGCTTAACAGGCGGTGAGCGAAGTTAATTAGGCATACATTATAACCGAATCTGCATGATGAGAGGAAATGGGTGACCAGAATTTTTAAATTGATCCAAGATATTGAATATATACATGGTATAAGTTGTTCAAATGTGTCGCGTGCTATTTGATATGCCATGTGTCTGGTAGATACAGTTGACCTGATGTCATTGATATGATGTAGGCCTACAATACAACTGACCTACATGTGATGAGAATGGACAGTTTGTGCTCTAGGCGTTTTGCTTTAATATGCTGCATCTATCCTTCGATATTATAGTGTAGTCCTACATATAGAATAGGATAGATGCCCATATTTGGAGAGAGTTCGTATTCTTCACCCTTAACAAACCCAAGCGAGAGAATAAATCAAACGAGTCTTTCCAGGAAAACATATATACCTGGAAACTGGCATCGTATCTTTCCACCACAGGGCAATGTAAATATCCAATGGCCATGCTGATGTCATACAAAGACCATAGTAGACCCCTGTAGCCGAAGGGTGGCGCCTGCGGTGAGGCCGGGGGCCCGGGCCCTATGTGGTGTAGTGGTATCTACTCTTCTTGCACCACTGTGACCGGGGTTCCATGTTTTCAACCAAAGGTTCCTCTATACCCCTTTGTCCCGTTCGTTGTGTCACATGGCTCGGAGATCTTAAGGTAAAACAAATTTGGTTGCCTATGCCATGTCAAGGTCATATGGGTCAAGTATAATAATAATAAAATAATTGTAGAGATAGCTAAATTTGCAGTGTGCCAATGACTGTTCAAACCGGACATAAAGTTAAATTTCACAATTCTGTGACCAAATGTTTTCCGATAATATTACATAATGAAGTAACTCTCAGAAAATAATAACTATTATTTTACAACTGTATATCCAGAAGTAATCCATTCTTTATGATACAAGTGTTCAATCTCTCCATAAATAGCAATATATAGACTCATCCTCCCAATTAATATTTGTAGGGACCGAGCCTGAGATAAATTTAAAACAATTACTGATTTCTATTGAAAGAAAGTAAAATTTGATAGACGTCTGAGAATGATCATCTTCAGAAGATAAATCAAACATTTATATTAATATCTTCACCATCCATCCAATGCAGGTACTGTATAATGAAGAGGCCTACATGATAGAGTTCTTGGACTTGGCTCGCAAGAATGACCCGTTCATTAACATTGAGGGAGATATTATCTTTCGAGTTGAAGACCAGGACACCATAAATCCAATCACTTTTATCGGAGAAGAATCATTTCTGCGGCTGCCACGGTGGAATGCTAAGGTAAATGTGTAATATTAATTTTAGGTTCCTCTTTGAACCCTGCATAGCTTTGTAGAAAAATATATAGTGCCTTTTCCTACAGGTTAAAAGCGCTTTCTATTTCCCTAGTCATTGATAAACACGTCTAACGGACAGGGTAAATAAAATATATAGTGCCTTTTCTTACAGATTACAACGCGCTTTGTATTTCCCTAGTCATTGATAAACACGTCTAACGGAAAATATATAGTGCCTTTTCTTACATATTACAACGCGCTTTGTATTTCCCTAGTCATTGATAAACACATCTAACGGACAGGGTCAATAGTGCCAGATATAATCGATGCACTCACAGGTGAACAAAAGTATTTATATATAGTGCCTTTTCTTACAGATTACAACGCGCTTTATATTTCCCTAGTCATTGATAAACACGTCTAACAGACAGGGTCAATAGTGCCAGATATAATTGATGCACTCACAGGTAAACAAAAGTGTATATGAAGAGTTTCATCGCAAAACGCGATATATCCATTTTTGCTGTTTTGCATAAATGCGTCTTTTGTATCAGATTTCTAATGTAGTTTCTTATAAAAAATAATGCCAATTGTGTTGTAATTTTTTTCTTATTAATTGTTTCTGTATACTTTTTGTGATATGTTATGTATTAAAATGAGAACTATGTACTGGTGGTGCTAACTATTTTTTTCAAAATGGTGATTATCGCGTTATGCGATGAAACTCTTCATATATATAGTGCCTTTTCCTACAGATTACAAAGCACTTTGTATGACCCCAGTCATTGATAAACACGTCTAACGGGGGGTAAATAGTGCCAGATATGATCGATGCAGTCACAGGTAAACAAAAGTATTTCTAAACATAATCACAGCATTATAACATAATAGAGGTGTTTGTCAATGACTGGTAATTACAAAGCGCTTTGTAATCTATAGAAAAAGGCTCTATATATTTTTTTACAAATTTATGAACGGTTCAAAGAGGAATATAAAATTAATAACGTCAAACCGCTTTGAGATCTCATTGAGATGAAATGGTGCTTTACAAAGGATAGTAAAAACAAGAGTTGGACTATTTACTGTGCCTCATCTCAGCTAATTTACATGCCACTCCTACTCTGAACTGTTATGTAAACCAAGTCAATATTACAGTTTGTAACAACACTAACCGATATTATGTGACTTCACCCGATATATTACCGGATGTTGGTAGAATTAAGAAGTATTGGAGGGATGTGCGCTATGTCAAGTTTTTCTACCTTAACCATAATGTGTTTGATTTTTGTGATCATTATATAGAATTTCCAAATTCATCACAACATATTTCTTTAACAATTATCGCAACTTCAGAAGTCAACCAAAAAATTCAAAAATACACCATCAGCCATTAACAATCTATGCTATTTCTGTTTCTAGAAGAAGCATAAACTGTACAATGTGATGGAAATCGTTTCACTTGTCTGACCAGACTCAATTGATATAGTGTTGGACGATCACAAAGTCGGGAGTTTGAATACGGAGTGATGATGATTATATTGCTCTAACTGGTATTCCTAAGGATTTGGGTGGCTCGTACAACCTCTATTTTGACAAGGGCCAGGAAGCATAATCAATCAATCAATCAAATAGTCAATAAAAACACAATGCGCAACCTGTAGGATCACAGCATGTTTGACTGTAATTTGTGTGTCACATCATCAAACCTGCTTTATGCAGTGTCAATTGATAATGATATAGTGCATGCATGCAGCAACAAATATTCAAATGTAACAGCGTATGGATTGATCTTTAGTATGATTAATGAATACTTCAATTTTGCATTTCAACGATATAGCCTATGACTAGCATAAATTGGGGCTAATGACGATTAGCGAACCATACATCTGAAGTTTCCCTCGAAAACATATTTACTGGGACAATTGATCTCCATATAAATTTATTGTGTGCAAAATTGTACATAATTTGAGTAATAAATTTTCACTTTTAGATATAGCCCTCAAGTCATACTTCAATATTAATTTCCTGTATGTATCGGGTATTAGCTGCACTCTTTCCAGGAATGTGTGAGCTAAAGCGGCAGATCAGGTATTATGTTGGCCTTCTAAAGGTCAGGAGTTTTAATACAGAGCGATGATGATCATATTACAGTGGCTTTAGCTGGTATATCAAAGGCTTTGGGTGGCTCATATAACCTCTGAGTTGAAAAGGGCAAGCAATTTTGATAACTTAAAATTACAACTGTTTGTTTTTGTAACAAAATAAAGCAAACAGTCTCCTCTTCACTTTATACTAATATGCCACATTACCTTATTAATTTAGACATGACTAATCCAGGGGTTTGGGGTGTGTGTGAGAGGTAATACCTTACTGTAGTAGTTAATCCATTATCTTATGAATTTAGACATGACTAATCCAGGGGTTTGGGGTGTGTGTGAGAGGAAATACCTTACTGTAGTAGTTAATCCATTACCTTATTAATTTAGACATGACTAATCCAGGGATTTGGTGTGTGTGTGAGAGGTAATACCTTACTGTAGTAGTTAACCGCATTCTTGTTTGATGGATTGACAACTGGTCCTCCACAATCACCCAACTCTCACCAGTGGTACCCAGTAGCTGTCTGCGTGACAATGGCCACACCCCGGTAACTATGTCTGTTCGTAGGCTCAACCTGGCGAGGGGAACGTCCATTGGATAGGGACGTAAAATAACGGTCCCGGGGCAGAACTACCTGTCTCGTTATTCTTGTCTGGCCTTTTCGCAAAGAGTTCAGGGAGTTATCCCGTATGGTCATTCCTTTTATGTATTGTTCAGACCCTGAAATGGACTTGAATATAATTAACCTATCTGGCACTATTATAACCTCCATGTTGATGTGCCTTAAGAAATGATTTCTCTCTCTCTATCATGTTATAGCGTTACTGTTTAATATTATATTGATGTATGTAAGCTTGTAGAAAGATCTTTTCAATTCTAGGGCCATGCCAGTTATTACACACGATTGGTACACTGTGGAGCGTGTATTTCATGCTAGAATTCCGAAGGTGTAATTTTATGTGTAAACTGCAACTATGTATAAATAGATGTGCATATTTAACATATTCCAGTGGTGTAATACATACACTTTTCGGAAGCTATATTTTGTTGACTTACTCCAGAAATAGATTGATTCCGCAACAAAAATTGGGTCAATGATGAACTGTACGATTAAACCCCCTCGGATGCCTGAAGTTAGCAATTCTGACAAATTTTATAATATTGATTTTACGATCAGGTTCACAAACTTTTGGCAATCAAAATGGAGGAGGCAGACATTTATAAATTCTACTTTTATATTTAATAACAATCAACGGACTAAAACAAGGCAGTGTCGAATATGCAGTAATTTATAACTAATTTATGGCATTGGCTGGAATTGTTAGTAAATTTGTGTAATAATTATTAACCTTGGATTATATAACCAGCATCTCAAAACTAAGAACATGTTGCAAAATCTCCTTTCAGAAAAATAGGGCAATACCTAATTTATTTTATTTTATAAATAAAAAGGATAGTCCATGCACCCTCATTTCAAATTAATTAGAATATGAAGGAAAATATGTTAATACCATACCAAATTTAACATTTTTTGTACATTACAATTTCACGAAATCACCAAATAAAGTTGTTGTTTACTTCTCTTAATTTGAATTTGAGAACAAGCCTCTGACGTATTGTACTCAGTTTGGAATACTGTCACACATCATTGAGGTGTCTACATAATGCACGCTATACCCTTATAGAAATTTATGGTCGTTATATGCTTGCTGTGTGATCATTACCAGCAAGCTTGCCACTCGTGTGCCACTCGCGCGTCGGAGCACAGATGGCAAGCTCGTATTTGGCACACTTACACGCGTGCCAAAAAATTCATAACAAGCTTGCACACTGACAATTATTGACGAGGTTGCGGCTCTGGCAAGCTCGTAATATAATCTGGCTTAGCAAGCTTGCAGTGACACCAGCAGGCAAGCTCGTATTTGGCACAGTTACACGCGAGTAG
>JAODAI010075889.1:0-11849 GCA_027575025.1 Scotoplanes globosa | reverse complement strand
GAGTTGAATAACACATACTTATGGCCAATACTGTTTGCAATTAATTTAAGAAAGGGAGCCCTATAAAACAAATAATTAATCCGCTGAGAAATTGCCGTGGTCCCATTACAACCCCTTTTTAAAATAGTTTCATTTAAAAAAACATAGGTCATAAATACGTTTTATTTTGCTGTTATTTGTAAAATGGCGGACTCAAAGGAGAGGGAAAGGCACGGTTCCATCCCTGCCGTGCAGTAGTATTTAGTAGGACAAAATGTATAGAATATTTGTGGGTGTTACATAACATAAATAGAAGCCTGGGAAATGAAGTTAAAAAAAATAATTGTACAAACTCCAAAAAGCAATGGAGTAATTAAAGCCTCATCAAAAAGGTTATTTGAAGAAAAGGTTATTTGAAGAAATATTTTTGTTCACATTGGCAGTATTTTAAGTACATAATGTATTATTTTGTGAAGCTTATGTTCTAAAACGTCAATTAGTAGGATAAATAGTGAACTTAAATGTCGTTAATTGACAATGTTTGACTAATTCATCTGTAAATTCGTGCGCCGTATTGCCACAATACATGTAAGCCATTTTACATATTTTTTAGTATAAATGGTACAGGGCTTGACAGAGCAGACGGCCCAGGAGATAATGCACGCAGTCGGATATGCTGCATTTTTCATAGATTATGGAGTTTGCGCTATCTGTGCCCCTCAAAATTATATCGCAAGTTTAATACACATGACGTCAAATGCGCTGCAAAACAGTCTCAAGACCTGGTATGGTCATTACGGGCGTTGGTGATGTCCCCGTGCTTTATAAATAACCATGCAAGAAACGATTGCTTGCTTAGGTTTCCTGGGCCTTCTCAACGCAGAGGTTATATGAGCCACACAAAGCCTTTGATAAACAGTTAGAGACACTGGAAAATGATTATCGCCGTTCCGTATTCAAACTCCTTGTTGGTTGTGTTTAACGGCTTATTTCTAACCTTCCGGCTTAATAGTGCCGTCCTCGGAATTTGTTCCTAGTCGAGGATCACTGGATTGTTGACCATGCTCCAATCCCCGAACTCTCGATCACAAGTAAACTGAGCTAAAACAGGAACAGTTAAATTTATAGTAGAGCAACGCTTCTTGGAGTTATGTGAATACTTGTATATAATTACAGAATTAAGGAATTTATTAGAAATTAAATGATTTTAAATCATGATTGATTGCTCGTTTCCTGGCTCTTTTCAATAGCGAGGTAATAAATATGAGTTCATGTTCGTGTTCGTTCATCCTTCTTACTAGAAGATGACCATCTTCATCATCATAATCGTCATCCAAATGTCAGATTTGATGTGTTCGGAGGTGGCTAATTAGCTCAATCCGAGCCTTGAAATTTCTCGTACAGTATTGACAGGATAACAGGTCAGCGTGGTATATATCGGTATGTAGAGCTGGTGGAGTTACGGGCTTTGCGCAGTGAGTGTTTGGTCTTTGCATCTTCGATACGCCGTGCTTCAAACAATTTTGCTCCCCTGCCAATCGCACAATGCCATGCTGTATGGTTAATGGCAATAGTTTCCCATGAAATATGGTCAATGCCAAAGTCTTTTATGGATCTCACACATATATGTGACCCAGCACAGAAAAATTAGCAAATTTCGATATCGAGAAAAACGGTGCCAAAGCAAAATTAATGCTGAAATCTTGATTTGAGGGGGTGATTCTTTTTAGTCGATAAGTAAACTCAAAAAAGTATTTTCTTTCATATTCTGTGAGTAATTTCAAAAAGAAACGCTTACTTTTCTCACAAAAAGGATTTTTTAGACCCTTTCTGGATACATTTTTTTCTGAAAATGGTGCTAAGTAATGAATTTCATAACACATATTTTATGTTCACATTATCCAATAGAATTTTATGTTACACCCATACCAATTTAGTATCGTCTTAAAGGAAAAGAGTTCAAATTTTGTACAGAATATTTTTACCTATAAAAAGTGTATATTTGAAGAAAATATTATTTTTTACAGTTAATGTGGCCGTTTTCCTTACTGATTTTATATGAAAAATGCTTCAAATGTTTAAAGTCCATTTTCTCCAAATAAACTTTTTTCGACTTGAATATCATATCATTAGATTCTTGAAGTATTTCTATTTTGAAAACTATACACCCTATCAACATGATTTTTATACCATCATAACGATTAAGTCTTGCTCTTTCACATGGTATACACATCTCCATTTTTAATTTTTGCAACATGTTCCAGGTTTTGCTATGCTGGGTCACATATGTAGGTCTAAGGGCTCACTTCATTGCCAGAACTCCCGGCGATTCCCGAGGAAAGCAGTGGCTAGCAGCAGGCAATGTGCACTGACCCCGACTCATTTAGTGTGTTTGCTTCCCCAATTCCAGTCAGACCTAGATATAGTGTTTTTCTACTTACCGACCCCAAGTCTCCGGAAGCTGGACACAACACCCAGACTAAGTATGTATGCCACTTGAGTTGCCGTCGAGAATGCAGAGGACAAAATGGTTGAATCCTGAATGGGATAATGGAACCATCCAAATTAAACATGCCAATTATAGATATATCCAATCTTACATACACAACAAAATGTAATTGTCTTTGATTAATACATTATTGTGTATTAACTACAATTGCTTCATTTGAATAATACTACTACAAATAACAATAATAATGTACGTCACTTATATAGCGCTTTATACAATGCTCAAAGCGCTGGTCCAGTGGCTGCAGCGCAAGGTGCACCTGAAACAGAAGTATCTGATCTGTATTACGATCGCCGGGACAAATCCCTACTCTTTACGAAAAATGACCAGATGACCGTTAGGCAGACGTTACCAATCCTGGTCCAGAGACCGCCATTCTACGTCATCTGATGGACGAAGGAGAGACGAGGATTTTTTCAATTGCTGTAATTTACAAATTTTGAAAAAGACCAAGAAACAACCCTGGTGGGGATCGATCCATGGACCTTTGTATTGCGAATAGTAGCAATCCTTCCATTGTGGACCACCTATTTACTTGCGATCATCTTTTTCTTGATGGTAAAGCCCTGTGCTCGAAGTATTTGGATGTTGTACTTGATTTTGTAAGAAAAGACAAATTATAGACGGCACAAAGGGCCATTGAAAAAGTATTTCCCAAACATATTCCTACAGCAGAAACTATCACATACTGAAATTAAATTTAATAGAAAACGAAGGTGAAATACGTTCTGGAACGTATACGCTACTAAAATTAATTGGAGCTGGGCAGAGCATGTTGCTTGGATCACAGATGATGGCTGGACTATAAGATGCACAGATTGGAGACCATCAAATGGAAAGAGAAACAGAGGCAGACAAGAACGCAGATGAAGAGATGACTCCACTTGGATGGTCAACAGCACAGGGCAGAGAGGTGCACAGGAACGTATAGACTGGAACGACGATCGGAAGGCTACGCCCGTTTCTGGACGCATAGAGCATCTAGGTATTAACGTTTGATATCTAAATATATATAGTCAAAATAAATTTCAATATTAGGCTTATGGTCCTCATTAAAATATGTTTCTAAAAGTGCTACCTGTGCTAATACCTAGAGATGATATCTTGTAACCCAAACAGAGCTGGTAAAACGGTAAAACAGAGCCGGTAAAACATAGCCCTAGATGAAATATAGTCTTCTACTGATGTATCAATACATTCCGCTCTCCCTGATTGATTGATTGATTGATTGTCGTCTCATTTTTAACCCTGTGGCAGGTCGATCAGCACTGAAACACACGAAGAAACCGAGAGGAAGACCGGTGACCACATTACTTACCACGTCACATTAAAGTCGCAACTAAAAGGTTGGAACATTAACAACTTTGATGATGCAATGAACCTTGCGCAAGATCGAATTGGGTGGAGGGATATTATTACAGAGCATGCCGAATAGACGAGGACACTATGGAGTATTAAGGCGCTTTATAATCACATCATTGGACGTGACTCAACCTACTACTACTACTACTACATTGGTTCTGGGCTGAAGTTGGTGGTAGCTGCGTTAGAAATCACTCCGACAGGTTTTTATGGCGGTAGGTAACATAGGGGTTGTGTTTATGGATATTATGGATTTATTAATTGCCGTGTAGAGCAGGGTTAGTCTGTTTCTTGTTCTTCTGGTTTGGTAGGATTCATATTGAAGTACTAAAATACATAACAAACATAATACATGTAAATAAGTCGTGTACCCGTTGAAAGCAATTTTAACATTTTACGAGTAAGTCACTGGAAATGTTTAAATGCCTATAGTACATGTAAAACATTATTACAGCTGTTTTTAATATAACACTAATTAAAAAACTGCACTTAGGTTAACAATATATGGGCATTGAAATTAATAGCTATGTTGTGAGATCAAAAAGAACACGCATTATACAAACTAGTAAAACTGTGTGGAAATTGAAAAACTTTTTCCTGACTTATCAGGTGAAATGCACTTGAGTAAATGCTTATGGGATTGCTAATGGTTAAAACATCATGTTATAGACTTTAAAGGGATTGCAAAGTTTGTTTTAATGTTAGTTGATATTATAGAGCAGAAAATTATCTATCAATTGCTTCAAACTAGAGTTAAATCGGACATACCGTTCTCAATATATTGATGTTTGATTTTTTTTATAAACGTCTTTATCAAGACTATTATGACGTATGGTCCTTACAACTAAAGTACAGAAATAGCCTGTTAAATGGCTTATAAATACCTTTTCTCCAAAAGTTAACGTACGATAGTGTTCAAACTTGGTATGAAGGTTGACACCAATGCATACAAGACATGTGCTATTTTGGGTGGAGGTCAAAGGTCATTTGAAGTCAAACACTAACACCACGTATTCAGTGTTTGACCTCAAATGACCATTGACCTCCACCAAAATTTACACAAATCTTATGTTCATTGGGGTCAACCTTCATACCAGATGGCGGGATGGTGTAAGGGCGATTGCTGCAAGAGTAAGGTGATTCCGGCCAAAAATGGATCAAAACTGGACCGATGATGTACGAATAAAATGGTACATTGGTAATTTTACATTAAACAAAAATTAAAAGAAAAAAGGAAATGCAGGCGTCAACTAATTGATACTATAAGAACACCATAGCAATACATTGGATAAATCCTAAAATATTCACAAACTTTTAGTTGACAATTAATAAGAAAACAATGAAAAGTGTCCAAAATTATTGAACAAAATTTGATTAACTTTGTAAGACTTGTTGAAGATAGGGCTACTTACCAGATGCCACTGGTGCGGCAGTAGTCGTCGATTGTACCGTTGGCTGTGTGGATGTGGACGTTGGTGTCATAACTTCTGTGACTATTGTCGTTGGTGGGAATGGTGTTGATGGTGTTGTAGTTCCCACTGTCGTCGGCATCTCCGTCATGTTAGTACTTGGTGCGGTAGTACTTGGTATTGTAGTACGTAGTACGGTGGTAGTTGGTGTTGTAGTGATTGGTGTGGTAGTGATTGGTGTTGTAGTGATTGGTGTGGTAGTGATTGGTGTTGTAGTACTTGGTGCTGTAGTGATTGGTGGTGTAGTGATTGGTGTTGTAATGATTGGTATTGTAGTGATTGGTGTTGTAGTGATTGGTGTTGTAATGATTGGTGTTGTGGTGATTGGTGTTGTAGTGCTTGGTGTTGTAGTGATTGGTGTTGTAGTACTTGGTATTGTAATGAGTGGTGTTGTAATGATTGGTGTTGTAGTACTAGGTACTGTTGTACTTGGTACTGTGGTGCTTGGTACTGTAGTACTTGGTACTGTAGTACTTGGTGTTGTGGAACTTGGTGTTGTGGTGATTGGAGTTGTAGTGCTTGGTGGTGTAGTGATTGGTGTTGTAGTACTTGGTATTGTAATGATTGGTGTTGTAATGATTGGTGTTGTAGTACTAGGTACTGTTGTACTTGGTACTGTAGTACTTGGTATTGTAGTACTTGGTGTTGTGGTGATTGGTGTTGTAGTGATTGGTGTTGTAGTAATTGGTACTGTGGTACTTGGTGTTGTAGTACTTGGTGTTATAGTACTTGGTGTTGTAATGATTGGTGTTGTAGTACTAGGTACTGTAGTACTTGGTACTGTAGTACTTGGTACTGTAGTACTTGGTACTGTGGTACTTGGTACTGTGGTACTTGGTACTGTAGTACTTGGTACTGTAGTACTTGGTGTTGTAGTACTTGGTACTGTGGTACTTGGTACTGTGGTACTTGGTACTGTTGTACTTGGTACTGTGGTACTTGGTGTTGTAGTACTTGGTACTGTAGTACTTGGTACTGTAGTACTTGGTACTGTAGTACTTGGTACTGTAGTACTTGGTACTGTAGTACTTGGTGTTGTAGTACTTGGTACTGTGGTACTTGGTACTGTTGTACTTGGTACTGTGGTACTTGGTACTGTAGTACTTGGTGTTGTAGTACTTGGTACTGTGGTACTTGGTACTGTTGTACTTGGTACTGTAGTACTTGGTACTGTAGTACTTGGTACTGTTGTACTTGGTACTGTAGTACTTGGTACTGTGGTACTTGGTACTGTGGTACTTGGTACTGTTGTACTTGGTACTGTAGTACTTGGTGTTGTAGTACTTGGTACTGTAGTACTTGGTGTTGTAGTAATTGGTGTTGTCGTTCCGATTGTGGTAGTTTCTGTTGATGAAAAATATCAGATATTCAGTTGATATAATACTATTTTGTGGGGATCCTGTTATTATATACTGTAGATGCGAAGAGTATTAGAATACCATGTCATAAAAACCAGAGCTATGTTAAGAAAACATATTTTGTGACATTAATATCACTGTAATTAATTCATATTTGTGATATTAATATCGCTGTAATTAATGCATATTTTGTGATATTAATATCGCTGTAATTAATGCATATTTAGCTTTTGTTTGGTACTATGCTCTATCAAATATGTACGATGTTAGACTGGGAGGTCAGAGACATTTGGTTAGGTGAACTATGTACCAACGCTTGGCCATGGGCGTGTATATAGTGTACACCTTTGTCAGGACAATTATTTTTGTGAACATTAATGCATATTTCGTATTGCTCCCTAAAACCCCAAATATATTACAAAAACTAATAAAGGTTCAAGATCATATTGTGAAGACTTGTCCTTTCTGATCCTTACATTACTTAACTTAGCTTAACCCTAACTTACCCGTGGGTGCCATTAATCTCCCCTCAACATTGTTTATTCCTGATTTTTTTGCATATGACTTTTTCTCTTGTGTCTTGCGCACATTTCGCCACTATCCCCGTTCATGTGGTTCCTCATGTTGATGTCACATGAATTTTCAAAAGTTACGTTCTAAAACTGTGCAATTATTGCATATGTTTGTACAATTAAGCATTGTGAACATATATAGATTGTATATGTATTAATACACTATTGTTTGTAAATATATTGACATGTAATTAATTATGTGAGTATAAACTTGTTGCTAAATACACCCCATTTCATCTCAAATAATAAAATACATTAAAAAATAAAACTGTAATACATAAGACATAAAAACAATAGAATACATAAAAAATACGGATAATCATAAAAAAGAATGAAATACATAAGAAATTACTAAAATGTCATAATAAAACCATTTCTCGTATATGCTTGACTCCAAATACATTGCTAACATAGGTGTTGCATTTTGCTATTAGTTTATAATGACGTTATATTATATTTCAAGTCAAATTTGAGGTGATTTCGTTTTTGGGAAAAAATGTGAAATATGTATATATTTCCTTTGCCATTAGTGTATAATTAAGAAAAAAATAACATAAATAATATTTTTTCCATTACACATTTTTCCATAGGCATACCCTATTTCAGATAATTCGGAAAGTATATGGCTGATATCTTATCCCCCCCCCCTCCTCGGATACACAGATATCAAAATCGCCCGAGTAAGTTAGGGTTAACTTAATAGTTGAATGTTGTTGAGCATAGATGTAACGCATCCTTTTGTCGGGTTTTTTAATTACCAGTAATGAAACGAGCTGCTTGGTGTTGGACGCGTTCTAGCTTGGCTATGTCACATTTGAGGCACGTGTACCAAACCACTGCACCATACTCCAGACCTGATCGAATCATTGATATACAAGCGTTGATCTTTCCAGATGTTTGGAAATATCTTAAGATCCTCCGATGGAAATCGACAATGGAGCTGGCCTTCTTCATGATATTTTGTCGATGTGCGTTGTCCACTTCACATCACTTGAGATGGTAATACTATGGTATGTGCTTGAGGACACACTGCGGAGGACATCGTCATTAGGGGTGTCTAAGTGAGTGCTTTTGCTTTAAGATGCCCATGATGAAGCATTTCTTGGTATTGAATATCATGCTCCATGTTGATGCCCAATGTTGGATGTTGTCGAGGTCCTTTCGTGTTTACGACACGTGGATATCATGTTATAATACAGGACTACATAAAGCCATATATAGCTCGACAAGTAGGCATTTATATGCTCCTGTGTTATTTGTATCTATTCGGCATGGCTGACCAAAATGCACGTTAAATTATATATTTGTGTGATATTGCCAAATACCCTAATTTATGCAAATGTATGTAAATATCTGCCAAAATTGAACTATTTCTTTCAACGAAACTCACAATTACATCCAGCAGTTAGGATCTTCCAGACCCACCTTTCCAATCGTTTCAAGTATATACCTCATACATGCTCCCATGATCAAATGTCGGTACATGGTTCGTGTAAACAAATATCGCTGGGCTGTCGGTCTATATACTAAAGTCAAGTTATGATCATAAATTATCAGTATGTCAATAAATAATGCATAATAATAATCACTCTCTCTACCTCTTGACAGCCACATCATTGACAAAGTTATCCACCTCCCCGTATCCATACTCACATCCCTCTAATCTCCATCATCTCCAGCCCGCCTAATATCCCTTTCAACACAGTCCTTCCATCTCAAACGAGGTCTCCTCCTAACCCCTTCTACCAACCTCCACATGTGACATCGCCATTTTCAAGAGTCGCCCTTCATCCATACGTTCTATATGTCCAGCGCACCCCATGCGCCCCTTATAACCCTCTCTATAAGACTCGTATTCATCCCAGTCTTCTCCCGAATAACCGCAAACCCCTTCTATATACCCGCTTAATCCCTGTAATCTTTCTCATTTAATTATTTTCGCATATTTGGAGTCGCTGTTGCTGAGCCCCTGACAGGGCCACTGTCTCAAGCCCGTAAATACATGCTGACATAACCCCCTCTACATTTTCCAGGCTAGAGCCACGGACTGGATCATTTTACGTACCTCTACATCATACCGTCTATCCCCGAAATCAACCCCACCAACGATACGCAAAACTATCCCTCTGCTTAATACCTTTGTATGCAAGTAGCATTATACCCAGCTCCCGTCGTTGCATGGCCACTGATAAAACCCCAGTCTGTCTTATCCAGGTTCATACGCAACCCTTGCTTCTCAAACAAACCCTTACATTCTACCAGAACCTCCTGCAACTCCCGCCTACTATCCATAACTACTGGTAATCAGCATATAACATAATCTTCAGTACATTCTTTGTACTGACTTTCCAGCTAATCACTTCCATTACCACAATGAAAAGAAGTGTACTGAGGGCACTTCCCTGTCTAAGCCCAATATTAACCCCAATCTCTTCTGACTTCACCGAAGCAACCAGAACCCCACAGCTTGTACCCTTCTAATGACCCTCCACCATCATAATTATGATTCAGGGACACCCACCCACCTTAACGTAGACATAACTAATTCCCAAGGAACCGTATCACAAACCTTTTCTAAATCGGATTGGAGCATGGTCAACAACCCAGTGATCCTCGATTAGGAAATAATTCCGAGGACGGCGCTATTAAACCGGAAGGTTAGAAATGAGTCGTTAAACACAACCAACAACAATAATCTAAATATACAAAACCCAACGCCACACTCCCTTTCACATCCAATTTCGTTTTAACCAGTGATAACATCCCATCACTTGTCCCTTTTCCACAATGAAAGCCTTGCTGTTCCTCAGTGATCTCCGTCTCAACTCTCAGTTCTTCTATCCCAAATCCTTTCCAAAAGCTTAAAAACCTGTCTCTATATATCAGTACTTTCCTTGGTCGTGATCATCATCATGTTATTTCCAAATATGCAGCATCAGGTTCGTCCGGCAGTTCCTTGGGGTACTCTCCTCCCTCCAACACACATTGAGCTGTCTCCTTAACCACTTTACTCCCACATCCCCTGTAATAACAAACATTTCCACCCTCGTTTCATCCATACCGGCAACCTTATCCCTCCTCACCCGTCTCAGAGCCCAATCCCTACTTCAAAGTTCGATATCTAGATGACCTTAATATTATCCCTTACTGCGCATATCAGCACCTCCTCCCTAATTATACAGTTCCCCGAAGTAGTTCCACCATACCGCAATTACCTCATCCTTGTCAGTTACCAACCTCCCATCCGGATCCTTAACCACTATTCCTCCCTTAACGTATACGCCCTCTTCCTTCCTGTCCCGTGCCATCTTATGTATACGTTTCTTCCCCCCATCATCATCCAACTGCTTATAAATGCTATCTTCCATATCACATCTTGCCTTTCCTACGGCCCTCCTAGCTGCCCCCTGTTCTGCCAATCAAGGTGATGTAAGGCTATCTCCGATTGCGTCCCACTATCCCTGGCCTCTTCTAATAACTTCTAAACCTCCCTCTTCTCATACACCCTCTTTCTCTACTTCATTCGTCAACCACATCTGACTTTTCTTCCATGCCCTCCCCCCCCCTTGCCCGAGGTCCTTCCACAAAGTCTATCTACCCCACCCATAAAAGCAAGCTTAAAGAGACCCCCACTCTGTTCCTTTACTTCATATACCTGCTCATATAGCCCCGTGAAGCTACACGCCACCCTATCATTATACACTTCAGCCACCTGATATAAAGTATTTAAAGTTAAACTAAAAGCAAAAGAAAAAGAACAACATATCCATGTGACACTATCAATCAGCAAGTAACGTATATATAATCATTCATTACTAATGAATACTGCAGTAAAATAGGTGCAGTTACATTTCTATTCCAATAATTAAGTAATTTAGTTCGCTCTACTTTGCAGGCATGCTTCGGCAAAAGAGGTTCATTTGCTAATAACGAAGCTGAAAATAGCTTATAATTTAATTTTATCACGAATTCAATATTAAAGTCAATATTTCGTGCAAAATGCCCATTATATATCGTGAAGTACAGTGTAAACTAATTAGCTACCTGCACACTATTAATTTTGTCTGAAAATAACACATCACGGCCAAACACTCACGTATTAATTGTGTGAGTGCGAAATTACAAAGGTTCTGCGAGCAAAAGCATGCCGTCCCGGAACCGCTGGTTATAAGTTCCCGGATGTCCGGAAGTCCATCTCCAATGTAGTCATCAATATATTGATCTGCTGTGATACATCCACCCAATCCTGGAATAGGAAAAGCACATCCTCGAAAAACTTCGCTTCTAGGGTCTAATATGGTCAGAATAAAACGATAACGCAAGTAAATAAGTTGTTGCTTTATAAAGTGAATCAATTGCAACGAGCTTGTAAAATTATAAATGCCAGTACAGTATAATAACATTAATTCTTTGCAAAACATATAATATTAATATGGGTCAATTAATGTTCAAACATAGTACAATATACACCATTGTTGTTATTAAAATTGGTATTACCACCTTAATATATAAAGGGCATATCGATTATCTGTAGCTAATATCCTCTGATTTCATTGGGATCTCTCAAGGAATGTACAATATAGTTTCTACATGTCACTAT
>JAODAI010075778.1:810-11851 GCA_027575025.1 Scotoplanes globosa | reverse complement strand
GTAAGGACCATACGTCACAATAGTCTTGATAAAGACGTTTGTAGAAAAATTGGCATCCTAAATTGGTAAATTTCAAACATCAATATATTGAGAACGGGATGACCAATTTGACTGTGGTTTGAAGCATTTTGTCGATAATTTTCTGCTCTATAATATCAACTAACATTATAAATAAACTTAAATATGAACCCTTTAAAGACATCTGACTATTGAAGAGGTTGAAATACAACTCTAAAAATATAAATATATATTCCTGGTAAAATTGTTAAACTGCTTGCTTCTTCCCATACTGTTATCTGTTTAGCTTATCTCTCCCTGTTGGTGCTACTCCATCTGCCTGGAAATGCGATAATATTATCCCAATCCATAAGAATGGACCTTCAATTTAGCTATCTAACTATAGACCAATTTTTGTCTTACCTATTATCATGAAAGTCTTCGAAAGATTTCGTCATGATCAGCTCTACCAATGTATCACTATTAATAATTTACTCGGTGAACACCAATTCGGCTTTCGCCCATGGACACTCTACAGTTTCTACTCGTGTCAATGTTCATAACTTTGTCTTGGAAAATATCCAGAATGGTCTTCTAACAGGTGTTGTTTTCCTGGACACTATAAAATGTGTTTGATACTGTTAGTGACTCTTCGTCTTGTCCAGAAACTGTTTGATATTAGTTTAGCTGGTACTGAACTTGCTTGGTTTCATAACTACCTGTCCCACATAGGTCAAATTCGTAAATTTAATTGGATTACTGATTTATGTCTGAATCTTGCCCTGTCTCTTTCGGTGTACCACAATGTTCGATCCTGTGATCTATCTTGTTTATTTTGGGGCCAAATCCAAAACCTCCGTATTGAGCGACTGGCGGCGGAATTTGATACTTTTCACCTGTATCGGCTCAACAATATTGAAATCAAACAAATTTAGTAGATAGAGAAAGTAATATACAAAATAATGAAAAAAAATATATAAAAACTTTAACCCTTTGTCATCTGTAGCGAACATTTATTGGTGCGAGGGACGAAATGAACCAAAATGTATATTCATGCATGTTAAACATTCGTCATAAGTTTATCAAACTTCACAGGAATTTATATTCAATCACTGCATTTATAACAAGATCAATGATCCTTCTGACACATGGCTGAAATTATTTTAATTTTTTTGAAGTTATGTTGCCTTTCTATACGCTTTTGTAGAAAAACGACGCGTGATGGACGGAAGGAGAGGGACGGAAATATTTAAATGTTGTTCAATTGATAGAGGGAGTATTTTTTACCTAAACCTAGCACAAATTGTGGGAATATTACCACAATATAATTCATAAACACACATTGAATCAACATATGGGGATAAATGCATATTGTTGGCTGAAATGACCTTTGACCGCCCTATGCATTATCATTGGTGAATTCCGTCCCTCGCTCTGAATTCAATTTTTCGTTCGGTTTCTTTCATCACTATTTATGTTCAGTTGACTAATAATTGATACTTTGTGAAAGTTTTCATGCATCTTGCATGTATTTCCACCCACAAATACACTTTTTGTACCCTAAGATGCAAGGGACTGAATTTCGTTTTTACCATTTTTATCCATATTTCGTAATTTTTAATCCAAAATTTGATCAACATTTCTCCCTCATAAATTTCCCTTTGAGATGTACTTTAAGTAAGAGTAATACAAAATGTCATAGTCTTCGTAATTTTTACCAAAATCAATTTTACTGAATTTCCGTCCCTTACAATCAGCGTACATTATTCTAGAGTTCAATGACCTCTACATCATCCATTATGCATTTTTCGGATTTGTTTACTGAGACATCAAGCTCAATAAACCACCACCCCAGAAAAAATATCCCAAAGGAATAACTTCACTTTTGAGGTTAGAGGGTGACAGGTTTTGGCTTTGGCGCTATTATTTTGCTTAAATGATTTTCCTTTACAGCGAAAAAAATCAAAGTGGTCCTTTATGCAGATGATACTGCCATCTTCTTTCCACTCAAGGACATACATGTTATCGAAAATACCCACAGTACAATGCAAACTTAATATCGCTCACAGTTTGCTGCATTACAAACTCACTCTTAATGTTAACAAAACCAAATATGCTTCTGGGTACTAAGCATAAAGTTGCTAATTATATGTAAATAGTAATACTGCCTTGGACTACGTTTCTAGTTTTAGATCACTATTGATCAATCTTTGACTTGGAAGGATCATTTTGATCATAACTGTGGTAAGATCTCCAAAAAACTATGCATTTTAAGATGCACCTTACTGGTGATATTGCTGCTCTATTGTATAATTGCTATCGTGCTGCTTCTTTTCTTATGTATTTATATTACTTTGTACTGTTGGCTAGTTAGTTTTACATCCGGGCCCACCTGTAAAGTAGCTTTTGTTGCTGTGTGGCTACCCTGTTTAAATACAGTTTACAAACAAACAAACATACAAAGTGACTCCATAGTTGTCTGTGCCTGTCGGTATATGCACGACAGTGGCCACACCCAGAACAACTATGTCGGCTCATAGGCTAAACTTGGCGAGGGGCGTCCCCAAGACGAGGACGTAACTGAATGGCGGTACCGGGACAGGACTATCCGTGTCATTATTATATGCTATCCATCTGTTCGCAAAGCGTATAGGGAGTTATCCTCCTTAGTTGTATCCCTATGCGAGCTCTTAGAGGTGCTAGATCAGCACTTGAGTTTTCTGAGTGTATGGTAAAAAGCCTGAATGGGACATGAATATTATTGACCTGCATGGCATTAATATAACCTCGATGCTGATGTACCGTCAAGAAATTATCTCTCTCTCTCTCTATATTCGTCACTTTCTTTTTATATTCCCCTGTAGATCATCCATCCATTATAAATGGCTTTTGGAATTAATTCCCGCAGTAGAGGGGATGTTGAGACTAAGACAGCAAAGAAGAGAGGACGATTTTCCCGTTTATGTCGGTGGTTGGCAGCCAAGTCTTGTTGTAGTTGTCGCCGTAGTGATAACAGCGACAACTACCGATATGAGACGAGGCTCACTCGGTTACCAATGTATCCCGACGGGAGACCTCGCTATGATGACGTGGCGAGGGCCATGACGGCCACCAAAGAACGTCGTCAACACAGCCGCCAGTTGGTCTGTCCAAGTGCAGACCGTCCGCTGGTGAATGCCCAAAAGATGAGGAGCTTTCCCTTCTACGACCACGTGGTCAACATGAGTTATGTTGATGCACGTGGTAAGAGAAAGGCACACAACATGAGTGTACGTATCTTATTCATTGCTCTATTTTATTATCAAATAGTATTAATGCTACAAGTATAGTTATCGTAACCTCAATATGCTAAATGTATTTTGTTTGACTATAACTAAGTCAACCAAAATGTGTATTGATTTAAGGACGTTAATAAAACCAGGAGCGTACCTTGCAATATTGTAAAAGGAATGTGTGACAATTCAATGGGTATGTATTTGTGTTCATATATGCCAATGAAACCCATAATCACATCACTTTTTAAACCATGATATAAACAGTGTTGTCCCTATGGTTATCCCAGATTTGATGAGATTTGACCATTGTCTTTTGAGTGTGTATTGCTCCACGCACATATAAAGGGAATAGAGATACATTATTATATTAGCCCCATACTATATTTCAAAATATAGCGGAAATACATCATGACACAACCTACAGGCTACATGACAACTGTTCTTACAGCTGTACAGAGACAACCCTCCCCTGAAAAGTAACCGACTAGCGTGGCGCAATGGTTAGAGCATCCGCCTGCAAGCCGGGAGACCAGAAAGCGGTTTCGTGCCCGCTAGGGTTCGAGATCCATGGAGGTCGGGTCATACCGAATACTTTAAAATTGGTACATGTTGCCTTCTCTCATGTTGCCTGGTCCACATGAACAACATTATGTAACCTAATATATGTCATTATAAAAATGAGATGTTGATGATTTTTTTGTAATTTATATTTGTATACAGAAAAGACAGAAGTTTCCACCAATCCGGAGTAGTGCGATGGGTTTGTCCGGCTGGTTGTTTCCGCCAGCCCTCCAGCAGTTTAATGTTCAGCCAGATATAACCCTCACTAATGTAACGGATATTCGATTACACGGTAGTAACATAATGGCATGTGGCATGAACCATGTTTTAGTGGGGATCCACTACTACAAACAAAATTTGCAGAGTGGCTTTCGCCTAAATGGCGAGGCTGCCAACCGGACCTTCATGATGGAGCTACTAATGAAAGTGATTGCACACGGCAACGCTCTCCACATCAACAACTTCCATGCTGCGGATTACGTGGAGGCCACCCAGGCACTGACGGTCGTCCGCGATACACTGGGGGACAAAGACGCCACAATTAGACGGCTCCGATGGTGTTCGAAGAGTGCCGAAGAAATCGCCATAAATATGTCCCTAGGCATAGCGATGGAGGAAGGCGAGTTGCCGCCCAGCCTAGCTCTCGATATAACGAACCCATCCAACGATATGAGTTCGCTAGCCTATCACGTTAGCCGCCTTGATAGTGAAAAGAGAGAGGCCATGATATACGCCTATGATGGTAACTTCTTCGTGCTGGTTGACGTTCACCCACACACGGATATGAAAGGCGGTGCCGTCATCCTCGTCTGCCTGAAACTCAGGAGTCACGTCCAAGACCTCCTAGATCGCTACCATCGTTCTCAATTCTCTGATAATCCTCATACCCTGGGTCAGGGAACAATATTTCATCTGGCAAGTTCGACTCCTTATCCTATGCAATTGAAACAGGGAGACGCGGATCACCGTAAGAAATGGAGGACTACCACCACCAGTATATTTGGCGTCCAATCTATGCGTCATAGGCCGTACATGATGTCATGGGAAGTGTGAAGAACATGGGGCATGTAACGAAGATTGTTTGATACCTTTGTTAATGTGTCTATAAGCTAGTAATTATACTGTATGAAAAAACGTAACCATTACAACTACATTTGGATTTAGGTGGACAGAAAAGTCTAACCCATCCTCCCGATCGACCCACACGGAATATAAGGGACAATAAACTGTTTTATTAAAATGGAATGTTTCAGAAATAAGCTACGCGAAATATATTCCAATCAATTCGCCAAATGTCATGCTTGACATCATTGAATCATGTATCAGAAGAGGTTATTAACATATTAAAGACCCGGATGATAAACTTTAATTCTGAACGTTTAAGATTGTTGCTGATTGTTCCCATAATCATCTGAGTTGAAGATAAAGCTATCGTCTTTACCAATAGTTGTATGAAACCCACTACAGCTATATGGATTTACTGGTCTACACCATCAAAGTCTACCGCGAGCTGAACCCACGTTGCACTGTTGCAGGACGTTGATACAGGAATGATATGATGGGAAACCGTTTTATCCAGAACCTATTGCACGCAGAGAAGAGCCCGCACACGAAACCCCCGGGACAAGATTGTTGATAGGGTTGTTGAACGCAGATATGAGCCACACCAAACACCGTGGATATGAATGTCGAGGTATGGTTGTTGCACGGATAGAAGAGTCACACAAAACATCATGTGACATGATTGTTTGGATAGGGTTGTTGTACGTCGAGATGAGCTACACCAAAGCACGTGGACATGATTGATGATATATGGTTATTGCCCGCAGAGATGAGACACACCAAACAACGTGGCCGCGGTTGATGAGATAGGGTTGTTGCGCACAGAGATAAGTCATACCAAACAACGTTGGCATGATTTTTTGATAGGGTTGTTGCATGGAGAAATAAGCCACGCCAAACACCGTGAACATGATTGTTGGATCTTGAACACAGATTGCGCCATACCAAACACCATGGACACAAGTGTTGAGATAGGGTTATTGTACGCATATATAAGTCCCACCACACATCGTGGATATAGATTTTTGGAGTTGTTGCACGCATAAAAATGAGCCACACCAAACACCGTGGATACGTCGAGTGCTGATATAGGGTTGTTGCCTGCAGAGATGAGCCACTCCAAACAACGTGGACGTGGGTACTGATATAGGATTGTTGCACACAGAGATGAGCTACACCAAACGCAGGATACATGATTGTTGATAGGGTTGTTGCATGGAGAAATGAGCCATGCCAAATACCGTGAACGAGATTGTTGGTTCTTGAACACAGATTGAGCCATACCAAACACCATGAGGTTATTGTACGCAGAGATGAGCCACACCAAGCAACGAGGTCATAACTGTTGGTAGGGTTGTTGGACGCATAGATAAGCTACACCAAACACACTGTACATGATTATCGATATGGTTGTTGTATGCATATAAGGGTCACACCAAACACCGCGGACACGACTGTTGAGATATAGTTGGTGTACGCAGAGATTAGCTACGCCAAACACTGTGGACATGATTGTTGAGATAGGGTTGTTTCCCGCAGAAATGAGCCACGTGGGCACGCGTGTTGATATGGTTACTGTATGTCGCAGAGATGAGCCCCACCAAACATCGTGGACACGACTGCTGAGATACTGATGATTGTTGCACGTGAGCCACATAAAACGACGGGGGACACTATTGTTGATAGGGTTATTGTACACATAAATGAGCCACACCAAACATCGTGGACATGATTTTTAGGTATGGTTTGTTGCTTGCAAAGATGAGCCACACCAAACACCGTGGGTACTAGTGTTGATATGGCTGCACGCAGAGACGAGCCACACCAAGCAAGGTGGACATGATTTATCATGGGCTTGTTACACGCAGAGATGAGCTACAACAAAAATCGCGGACATGATTGTTAATACGGTTGTTATAAGTATGTAGAGAGGAGCCACACCAACCATTGTGGGTATGGGCGTTGGTATGGTTATTGTATGTCGCATAGATGAGCTATACTAAACACCGTGGATATGATTGTTGAGATAGGGTTATTATCCGCAGAGATGAGCCACACCAATTAACTTGGACATTGTTATTGATAGGGTTATTATCCGCAGAGATGAGCCACACCAATTAACTTGGACATTGTTATTGATAGGGTGGTTGGACGCAGAGATGAGCCACACCAATTAACTTGGACATTGTTATTGATAGGGTTGTTGGACGCATAGATGAGCCACACTAAACACCATGGATATGATTGTTGTTAGGCTTGTTGCATGTAGAGATGAGCCACGTTAATCAACTTGGACATGGTTGTTGAGATATAGGATTGTTTCACGCATAGACGAGCCACATCAAACAACGGGGATATGATTGTTGATAGGGTTGTTGGACACAAAGATGAGCTACACACATCACCGTGGACAGGGTTGTTGATAGGGTTGTTGCACGGATAGATGAACCACACCAAACACCGTGGATATGATTGTTGGTAGGTTAATAATATAATTCATATCATAATGATTTATCTAAGTAAGTAATAATATGTAATCGCATCTGACGTGAGTATAGACATGGTCAATTGTTTCAATATTACTAAATGTATCACAGTAACAAAAGTGCCCAACACTTTGCCATTCAATCATCTACGAAACAAACTACATCTCAATGCCAACCTCTTTTAAAAAATATCGCCTACTTACCAGTAAAGTGTATTGCATTGCTGGGTTAAGTGTGAGTGATTGGGACAATATTATACTGTTGGAAATCCTGTAAATTTCACAGTAATTTACAGTAATTTGCTACAGTACTTTATTGTAAATGTAAATTACTGTAGTTTACTGTGTATGATGACATCTTCCTGTACTTTACATGTATCGGTGAAGAGTACATTTGGATTACGGTATTTTACTGTACATTTCAATTTGCATAAGTAGGGCGTGGTCTATATTTTGATAACAGTATTATTAGTAATTTGTTATTAGTATGATAGTCACATAACACTGGAAATAGTCATGGTATATATGTATATGGTATAATACATGTCACTGTGGATGGTGCAAGAATAGTAAATTCCAACTTTTAAAAACAGACAATGAAAATATTTTTATCAACAATTAAGTTGTCAGAAAATTCATCTAACTTCGGATAACTCTTTGTATACAAAGATGAATTCATAAGAACACACATTGTAAGGAGGCTATTACGTATATAATAATCAACATGTGATAGATGAAGTACGGTACGCGTAAAGCTATACTAGTGAACAATACAACTTATTCAGAATACCACCACATCAAGCTTATTGCGGAAATTATTTTACAGTAATTTGTATTAGTTAGTTATTTTACAGTAAATTACTGGCAACACTGCTGCCAGTAATTTACTGTAAAATTTACAGGATGTTTCTTACAGTGTATCTTTCTCTACGTCATGTGCATCACTAAGACGGGGTGAGGAAGAACATACTAAGTAACTGCCACACCATTGGTCAAAGCTCCTCACCTCCATATATCCATAGCCACGACCCTCCAATCTCCATCACCTCCAGCCCTCCTAAAATCCCCCTGTCAACACAGCCCTTTCATCTCAAACGAGGTATCACCCACCCCTTCTACCAACCGCCATATGTAACATTGCTATTTTCGGGAGACGCCCTTCATCCATATCGGTTCTACACGCACATCCCACCTCATGCGCCCCATTATCACCAACTCTGCAAGACCCCTATTCATCTCATTCTCCCACGAATATCCTCCAACCACTCCCCTATCCACCAGCTTATCTCCCGCAATCTTGCTCATCCAATTATTTTCACACATTGGAGTCGCTGTTGTTGAGCCCTTGGCGGAGCCACCGTCTCAAGCCCGTAAATACAAGCTGGGACAACACATGTACCCAATACCGTCCCTTTTAATTTCTTAGAAATATGTCTATCTGATATAACCCCTCTACATTTCCCTACTGAGATCAGAGGTACCGACTGAATCCTTTTACGCATCTCCCCATCAGACCGCCCCTATAGTTATGGAAAATACAGAGTAATGTATATATATATATATATAGAAGTAGACTAAATCATAAGTATATAAGCTGTAGCGTAATATCTATAATCCCACGGTAAAACATTTTCGAATACGATTGGTATGTGTGTGTGCGGGGGGGTATGGGGGTATATTGTTCCAAAAAGGCCACTTTCTCGTGGTTAAATTATGTAAAGTGTTCAAAAATGGCATCTCTAATGGTTTTGAAGTATGGTCAAAGATTTAATTTATTTTCAATTAACCGGCGGAGATTCACTCCCAGGCAGGCCTGCTCCCGGATCCCCCCAGGGCTTTACGCATTTATAGTAAGTGGTTCTGTATTAGGGAGATGTTGGGTGTAGATTTGTGGTATATAGTATATAGGCTTATATGTTATATTATATCACACTTATAATAATTTATATACATGTGTGTAATATTTGATCGACATTGACATATTTACCATATATTGAGAGATACGCACAAGTTCCCATTCAATCCACGCTTCAGACACCATAAATGATGACAGTGGGCGACGTGCATTTGATAACAATACTTAAATTTGCTTCTGTTTTTTGTTGAAGAGTAATTATTGCCGACAGTTTTCAACAATCCCATGGAATACTGGTAACCCTTACACTGCGATCTACAGATGTATACTAACCGATGGATACGCACAACGAGAAACAACACGTTATTAGTCTACGATATTGCTGGGGGAAATCATATCAAGCATCGTCAACATGATTGGTGGTAAGTTTTCAATTCACTTATAAAAACAAAGAAATGACCCGAATGGTAACTGCGATAAAACTGTTCACTGTTACCATGTTCTCTTGAAATTAGACGGACACAAACAGTCTAAGACCACACTTATCACGAGCGGCCAACAGTTGTGGAATACTACCGTGCATTGGACAAAGACGTACAATGACTGTCCCTGGCAGGACTATATAACTAGCATGTTATCATATATCATAGTCTGGCCATCTTCTCGTAAATGGTAGTAAATATGTTAACCCTGATGGCCATTCCTTTTATTTATTTGTATCGTCAATTGTATGTCGTCGAAAATATAGATAATTATAAATGGAAGGCACTGACTTACCCTACTGTATACTTGATGATATGGTGTTAATAAATTATCTCTTTCTCTGTGGAACACAGCTGTTACACTCGGATGTGGAGAGTACCACCCGATGGATACATTAAACACAACACCGGTCGTTATTACCTTTACCCTTACATGGGCGTCGTCCATCCACTGCATGGTGTATCCCCCTGTTAGACCATTCTATGACATTCTGTCCAAAGTTAGACCATTCCATGACATTCTGTCCAAAGCGGTTTGTGACCAAGAACCCCAGTATATTTAATGATGTCATCTCTCCATCTTTTCTTGGGCCATTTGTCCTCTATAAATCTTTTCCCGGTGTTTTGTTGCCACTCCATGATTCGATTGGTCCAACAGTTGTCGTTTATTCTTGCCATATGACCAGCCCATTTCCATCGTATTGACGTATTTTAGAATGTCCTTCACCCGGTCTTTCCTGGTATTGATATGTTTGTGATTGTGTCCTTTAACGTGGTGCCAATCATTACGATATTGCTGGGGAAAATCATCAAACACCGCGCACATGATTGGTGGTTGCCTATTAGTTGATAATGTATTATTTTTTGGTTCTTGTTACAAGAAACCTATGTGGTCACCGCGGTGTGTGTGCGTGTGTGTGTGACGCCAGGATCGTAAACATAATATCCCAAGAACCGCAAGTTGGATCGAGTTCATACTTGGCATGGTGTTACAATGTATCACCGTATTGTTGTGGAGGCGACCACCCGCATATCAATTAGTGGACGGGGCTTATTGCTAAACTCTTGGAAATTGGCTTGTAATATGGAATCTCAAGAACCATAAGTCGGCTTCAATTGGTACTTAGCAAAATGATGCTCTATGGGCGAGTGAAAAAGACTATTTTTCAGGGGCGATCCGACGCATGTTGATTAGTGGACGGAGCTTATTTTAAATATGTTGAAAAGTATATTATAAACACGAAATTTCAAGAACCGTAAGTCCGTTTCAGTTGGAACCTGAGACAGTATAGTGCTATAGCGATTAATAAAGAAGCCTACTGTT
>JAODAI010075667.1:0-11851 GCA_027575025.1 Scotoplanes globosa | reverse complement strand
TGTTCAAACACCGTTTGGAATGTCAACTATTTATTAAGAAGTTCTTAATGAATATTGTGTCACTTCATAGTTAGCTATTATTATTGGCCCACCATGCTATTTGAGTAGTAGACACTTTCAGGTTGGCTGGTCTAAAGTCTAGACTCTGCAAAAAGCGTGGTGTGTGTGATTCACAGCACTCACTTGATACATGTTAAATTGATTAGTGAGGACCCATAATCATGCTGCCGTGTTGGCTAGAATGTTTACCCAATAACTCAGTAGAAGAGTGGGGGTGGTATGTTTAGGACTCGTGTAATACTACCTCAATTGTAATTGACACGGGGAATAGCTTTATGGTAACTTCAATGAGGTGCAGGGCAAATATTGAACTACCGTTTGTCAATTCAATATTGACACTTCTAAGACTGGTAACTTGTAAAAGTTCAAAATGGCGCTTAGCGCGTTCTGCGATGTAACTCTTCATTTGTAAATTACGATCATCGACAGCCCCATAGTCCAAGAGTTGCACGCATCACTGGATTGTTGACCATGCTCCGATCTCTTTAAATGCTGAATTATCGAGATCTTGAAATATCAAGGCGAATGAGAATGTACCATTTCTTAATTCCTGCTTTCAAGTTGTTCTGCTTATCCAACTTTGTTGGTGCATACTTACGGTTGCTAATTGTGTCACCGAACAGCTCATTCCATACATTCCGGTTCATAGCGCCGTCCTCAGAACTTAGTGTTGATTGTGTTTAACTGCTCATTTGTAACCGTTCTCTTTAATAGCGATATCCTCATATCTGTATAGTCGCTCATCATTGGATTGTTGACCATGCTCCAATATAATTACACTGAACATCAAGTGAGAACAAATAATAAGTCTTTGGTATGACCTGACCTCTGGTCTCCATGCTTTACAGGTGTGTAGGCTACTCTAGCCATTGCACCAGGCTAGCCGATGTGACATACAGTCGGAAAAGTCCCCCTGTGGGAAAAGTCCCACCGCGAACTAAATATACTAGGATATATCATGGAGCTAATAGTAGCTCCATGGATATATATAGTCCTCCTTTTGGGAATAGTCTGGCGGAGATATTTTTCGTCCGGGGACTAATGCCACTGCATAGACAGGTGGGAGAATACCTCCATCCCAAACATACATGATCGATGATGATAACAAATATGGATATTTTCGAGGCCATTGAAGCGGATTTTACCAGTTTCGTGGAGGTCTAAAGAAGTCGTAACTTATCCAAAAATGTTATATCATTCAATGAAGTGATGTTGATCGATTACGTTTCAGTCTTTTAAAAACATTACGAAAATCCTTATGGAAGCCTCTAAAATGTGTTCGTCCCCCAGTCTAAATTTGTTTGGTCAAAAGTATAATGCTGTACAAAGGGTCAGCATTTTGTGAATACCGAGCGGAGAGATATAGCCTACTATCTGCAAAATAATTCCATTATTCGGGTAACAATTAATTATATATATACTTATTCTGAAGAAAAAAACATAAAATTGAAAGTAAACTTTAAAATGGGCAATTGGGGTTGTAATATTGGGAGCTGCTCTATATTCCGACAACTCTATGTTTCTGCGACTCTATATGTTCCAACATATGTAATGTTATAATATAGAGATTATGATTAGGAGTTAGGGTTAGAGTTAACATCGTCCAAATATGCTGTCAGAACATAGGATGGTGTGACATAGGGATTAGGAATTAGTGTTGGAATTAACATTATCCCAACCTAGAGCTTGCAGAACATATAGTGTTGTGATATGGGAATTATAATTAACATTGTTCCAACATAGAGTCATCAGAACATAGAATGTTGCGATATAGGGATTAGGGTTATAATTAACATTGTCCCAACCTCGAGCTTTCAGAACATAGAATGTTGTGATATACGGAGTAGGGTTATAATTAACATTGTCCCAACCTAGAGTTTTCAGAACATATAATGTTGTAATATAGGTATTATAATTAACATTGTCCCAACCTATAGAGCTTTCAGAACATATAATGTTGCGATATAGGGATTAGGGTTAGAAGTAACATTGTCCCAACATAGAGCTTTCAGAACATATAATGTTGCGATATAGGGATTAGGGTTAGAAGTAACATTGTCCCAACCGTTCTTTCAGAACATATAATGTTGTGATATAGGGATTAAGGCTACAATTCACTGAGCTGTTAGAACATATATAGAGAGCTGTAACTGTAATACCAATACTTGGGAAAGATTAACCTTTCTTCAGAAACAGACATCTGTGTGTCCATGTGGTGTTTGTCTTTATGATATGAATGTTGTGTATTTCTGTGTTGGTTCATTTCCTTGTCAGCATGATAAGGACCACTGGCGTGGTTTGTGGTTTGTTGGGGGTATGTTATAATATACAGTATAACTATAAATAGACAATACAATTAAATGTAGTCCGTCAAATGTATTTGGCAGGAATTTAAAATAATAGAAAAGCTGGCAGCAACTGGACAAACAACCAGGTAGGTCTACCCTGGTCTACTATACTCTCTCATAGCTGTTATTATTTTTTGCATTTCATAAACATGTCATCTGGGTCTAATTAGATCACATAGCCATGAGTTTGTTAATATGACCTCATGTAAGCTCAAAATTAATGTGATAGGTCTATGTTTTATTAAAGGAATACACATACTGCTTGGTCCAGTAATCACAAGCTATTAATGATCAATACGTGGAATAAAGTGATTTCGGGAATATAAAGTGATTTAGGGAATATTATTAGTCTCCTTTAAGCGCAAGTGGCCGTAAGTGTTAATCACAAAGTTTATGTAAGAAGTGTGTTACTTATCATGCTTAATATGCCTATGTTGGATACTCGGTCTACATCAACGTAAAGCATCAACTCACATTATAAGGTCTACTAAAATATGCTATGAATAAAAATAATGATTTATGTATATCACAATAGCATCAGAGATAGCAGAACACGCTATATCCGATGCTATATATTGTGCTATAATATAAATAAATGATGGACATACCATTGATTTTCATAACACTGAGTGTAGTGTATAGTATGTAGCATACTGTGCATTTAAATGGTTCATATAGTTTGTAAATAATGTTAGTTGATATTTTAGAGCAGACATATATCTACGAAATGCTTTAAACATAGAGTCAAATGTGTTCAGTGTTTGACCGCAAATAACCTTTGACCTCCACCAAATATAACACAAATATTGTATGCATTGGGGTTAACCTTCCTACCAAGGTTGATCGTTGTCGAACTTTTGGTTTCCATCATTGTTTGTGGAGGTGAGGGACAATGGTTGACCACTAGGACCACCTTTGTCCCTCACTCCCCCTTTTTGTTCTGGTTTCCGTCATTGTTTGTGGGGGGTTAATCATTAGGATCACCCTTGTCCCTCACCCCCTTTTTTGTTTGTCTCTTATTCTCTTTTGTGTTGGTGGGTGGGGGTTGCGTGATAACTTTTCGAGAAAACGTATATTTACAAGCCATTTACCAGGCTATATCTGTACTTTAGTTGTAAGGACCATATGTCACCGTAGTCTTGATAAAAAAAGTTCTTTAATTAAATGGCGTTTTGAAACTGAAAACTTCAAACATGAATAAATTATGTTGAGAACGGAATGGCCGATTTGACTCTAGTTTAAAGCATTTTGTAGATCATAATTTTCTGCTATAATTTCAACGAACATTATTTACAAAATTTCCGAACCCTTTAAAAAGACGCTAGGGCAGTATGATGTATGTCTACCAGTGTTGCATTTGATGGAAATCCATAATAATAAGGCTATACATGTTGTCATGGTAACTTGGAAGACTATAATTATTTCCTTGACAACGCCACAAGTTCGCCACAAGTTCAACAATAATATTACTCTGCTTCCAATATATATTTTCTGGCTTCTAATACTCCAATCACTTCTAAGGCCAGCACTGTGTCCTTTCTTCAATAAATCCAACGTTGTAATCCAGTATCTAATGTATTCGCGACTGGAGTCGAATCATTTGAAATTATCGAGGCTGACTCGTATGCGAGGCAAAAGCCAGTATAAAAAGTTTCTTGCCACTCTGAGGCAACAGAGTGACAAGAGGCTTTTGAATTTTTGTAAAGGAAAAATATTTTAAATCTACCAAGTCGAGTCTTGGGAATTGATTGAGTTGAGTAATTTGCAATTCTGACTCCGAGTCTGGGTGAATTGGTATGACTAAATAAAACACAGTCTGACTTGAATCGGAGTCACCTGGTTTGATTAAATAGAAATATTCGAGTAGAGTAAAAAAATAGTGGGACTCCGGTCCAGTTCTCAAAATATGTAACTCGAGTCAGACTTGAGTCATTAAATCACTGATCAAAAATATAACGAGTTTTGCGTAACTGTTCCAAACAAATTACATTCAAGAATATACGGTTATGCATGTAGTGAGTTGACTTATGATTATTGCACAAAAAGTGTGAATACGACCAACAATTTTTGTAAATATAGCCCCTATATATAAGCTATCCAAAGTCACGTGTATACCAACCAGTACACTTGCCAGATACAAACAACAGTTTACTATTATAGTTTGCAAAATTATTGACCATCAGATTTGTTAGAAGTTATTTTTATCATAATAACAGCTGTAACAGTTCCAAAGTGTCACGAATTTGTTTTGTAGATAAAATGAATACTGCATGTAGCCTAGATATAAGGTGTGAGAAAATATCTGAAATTGGGTTCATGATTTAAGTGGATTGAACAATAAAATGACCATAATCCAGTTTGGTGACACAAATAAATAAATCAGCTTATATATAGCAATAAACAATACTATTAAAACTGGACAAGTGACGGGAGTGTGAATGGTATCAAACAAACCTACAATAGCAATACTGGTGCTAAAACTAACACAGACACACTATACAACTTCTTATTGGTTAAAATAAACTGAACAATAAAATTACCATAATAAATGTGTGACAAAAATAAACGACTTTAAAGACCTAAGTATCAGTTTACATGCACACATGTACCAATACACAATATTATTAAGGCCCCAGCCAGCCGCAACGATATTTAATACAAACTACTATTATATATTGGTGTTAAAACTTAGTGATGCACTATAAAGACTTCCGATTGGTTAACGTCAGGTACAGGTGAACAAAAGTCAATACAAGTTCAACCAATACGAATTATAATTTAACTTGATTATATTTAATAGTGTGTGCATAGTGCATGTAGAGTGCATACACAATATATTAAGGTCCGATGAATCTATATAATCAACCTATAATTTGATAATCACAGACTATAACCTGTATATTGGATTTCCAAAGAAGTACTAACAAATATTCATAACGGAACTATTCCGAGCTTCATGAACATTATAGGACGCGGATCATGGGGGGGGGGGACCCATGCTCAGGGGTTATTTTGTAATATACCTAAATTTCAGGCCGAAATTATTATTATAACTTGTTATAGGGCATATAATTTGGTTCATATAGTTGCCAGAAAAAGTATTTTAGACCACACTTTTGAGAAAAAAACTTTACACCGCCCGCGATAGCGTCTCCGACACTTGCAATTCCGGTATGTGCATTCCATTGGCGCCAATCTTTTGCAAACATATCCAGTTTACATTGTGTGGACGATTTTGACAAATATTTCACATTCGTCGGACCCCGCTTAGACCGTGGATGTATCCTGGCGATCACAGGTAAACTAATCAATTGGCCTACTCAGGCGCCATCCAGAGAATCCGGACCGCCCCGTGCTCATGGTATTTTTTTTAACTTCTTCCAGGTTGATGTTTTCATTATATTATGGAAGTATTTGGTTCATAGATGCCAATAAAACGCATTTCAGCCCATTGCTTTAAAAAATACAGGGAGGACCTGCATCCCACCAAGTGCGTCGAATTGGTCCCCCCCTTGCAAATATAACCCGGCGTTTACAAGTGTGGATATAATCGATTATACACAAATATTATTAGTTCCGGGACGCCCATCCACATACTGGCGATCGATCACTAAGCAATTTCATGAATATCAGTCTTGGATTGTAGTTTTAGAAAGTAAAAATCGTCATTTTTAGGCAGCGTAAGCCTGTGTTTTACATATAATTTATTTCACATTATTTGAAGGATTCATTATACCTCATGTTTCGCTTTTTTATTTTTTAAAGATAATAATTTAAAAAAAATGCATATTTGTGATACAAAGTTGACCTTCAATTGCATAAAATATTGCACCAGATTCCATCTAACGACACTTAAGTTTTCAAAAAAATCTGTAGAACCGCAACAAACCACGGCTGCGATCCGCTTAGATGGTGTATTATACGGATCAGTGGAATCAACAAATTAGTTGTTAATTGCCTTGACAACCCCACACCACCTGCACAAATTCAAGGATCCGCGTCTGCTGCATAGTCACTAATCGGTATATCGTATCAATTCCACCATTCCTCAGAGAGCGATGTTCCATACAGAACTGTATTATGTAACTCATTGAGATAACTGTGCTCTAACAGTGCTCTTCCCAGAATGGATCGTTTCTCCCTCAACTTGTAAAATGCACCCAACATAATTATAAGCACCTTTCCCAGGATTATATTTATGTCTCCTAATTAATAATAATAATTAAAAACCTGTGACACACTTATTCTTGATACATAATTATCCCGCCCAGCGCTTGTTGTTTATGATTAGCCAATGCATGGCTCACACTAAATTTGTTTATGCTAATGTGTAGTAGGGGCCTATGCGTATATGTACGATGACACTGTATATACATACAGTAATATAATAACGTTATCATGCAAAAATGGGTCTTACTATAAAATTTACTTGGCAAGAAACGGGTCTTTGTCTCCTGTGATAAATTAATAATAATTAAAACATGGGAAACGCATATTCTTGATACACAATTATCTCGTCTAGCTTTTGTTAATTATTGACTATTAAGTTTGATTGTGGTAATTTTTCGTAAGTAAATATATGAAGACAATCACGACACTGTCCATATAGTATAATACAAACATATTGACCTTGTGCTAGAATATTTTATTTGCAAGAAACATAAGAAACAGAAACATGTTCGTCTCCTTATTATTAAGGAATATTAATTCAAGCATACACCATATATTCTTGATCCAACATTATCATGTCTTTGTCTCCTTGGATAAAATAGTAATAATTAAAACATGTTGATATATAATTATCCAGTCTAGCTTTTCTTAATGGTCATCCAGTGTGTGACTCATTACTTTTTGTTCGTGGTAATTTCTAGTGTAAGTATGAATAGGCCTATGTATAGTAATAAAATAATGTTATCATACAAAATGTTGACCTACCTACATAATGGGCCTACTAGAATATTTAATTGGTAAGAAATAAAAACACGTCTTTGTCTCCGTACACTAGAAGTAATACTAATTAAAACATGCGACACACATAATACTATTCTGGCTACATAATTATCCCGTATAGCCTCAGGTTTACGAGCACCTAGTATGTGCTTCATTAAGTTTGTTTGCAGTATATAGGCAAAGAAGACTGCTCTCGATCCTTGGTTGATTTGTCTTTGTTCTCAAACAACTCCAGGTTAAATTGCTCAAATTAGTGGACAGCATCGATGCCATTAATCGGCATATCCTCCCCGTGTAATTGATGCACTGAAGTTAAGATGACAACTTAACTGCATCCATAGAATGTTGCATTAGGTTCCGTAAGATTTTCGTATGTAGGATAAATATCTTGTCATTATGCATATGCAATCTATACAGGTCAGACTGGGTAGTGGGTTAAATCAGGGAGATGCATGGTTAAATATAAGACATTTAAAGTATATATAGACCGACTAGGCAGTGTTTTTGGCAAGACATTGATAATATGTAATCACTAAGTGCACTAAAGTATGAACTATTGAAGGCCGGAATTGAAGGCGTAAATAGCTTGAATTTGTGGAGTGAGTGAGAGAGAAGATCACTTTTGCTTCATGCATTTTTAATTACATTTCCCCGGCCCCCAAATATAATTAATAACTTAAATGGAAGCTCGCTCCCCGTCTACACCACACACCCCCTCAACTTCATACTTATTTACTTACTTTACTTACTTAAGCCTACTACCCCTTCTGGGGCATAGGCCGCTTGACAATAATTATCCATGCACCCCGGTCCTGCGCAAGCGTCTTTAAGTGTCCCCCCACATTGGCCTGTTCTCATACACATTATTTTGGCTAAAAGTTTCAATATACCCTTTTAGTACCGTATAGTATCAAGTTACAAACAAATAACACATCACTGTTATTACCCGTCAATATACATTACCCGTCAATATACATGCCTGCTATTTGGGTCACGACAATGATAGTGTATAATTACTATATAAACCACTATGGCGAACAAAACTATGAATTATTTAAGGCATTGGGTCTAGGGTTTAGCACAAACAACATATATTTGTATCATTGCATATTGAATCAAATTTGAACGAGCATATACCTAAAATATTATTTTGCATGAAAATGAGGTGGAGAAGTATATAAACATGCCGACATATCATATATTAGCAAGAGCTATGCCCTTGTAACTAATGTATCCAGAGTTTGATACCAAGGTCAGGGGAGGTCCGACATGTAAATGAGATGTCCATGATATGACTACAACTAGAGGTTTTACTCCGGACACTCTACTGCCCATTGCCCGTTTGTTGCAGCACAGGGCCTTCATGCCTTTGAAAAGATGAGCTAATTGTGTATAACAAAGTTTGACTTGAAATGTTGAAATAATGATAAATGTGATTATAAAAGGCTTCATGCATCCTTTTGGTTGTAAGGTGAGAGTGGCTAACTTTGTGATTCACCACGGACTTCATAATATACCCCCCAAAATTGACCAATGAACTCCATATTTTTTTTACCACACTCACCCACTTTCCATACTATTAACTATAGTAAAAAATACGTCGGTTCACGAATTCGTCCAATCATACTCGCTCATTGATCCTTTCCACCAGGGATATCCCTGTTTCCACCAACTATTATATATCAATTTTATAATTTTACCCAATACTCACTAATTTCCTGGACTATTATATAACATATATATTACCCCCCCCGACTAACATGATTTCCCCCGACTAACATGATTTTCCCAGAATAACATGATTTTCCCCGTACTCGGACTCTTTATCCCCGGCTCAGACTAATTTCCGCCCAGCCGGTTACGGATGTGTCTTTTAACCCTACCCCACCCACCCTTTGGGCACGCTGTCGACCCTTTTTACTTTACAATATGAAATCAAGATAATGGCATGTTATTATGCATGAACTTATAATCTATGTCGGTCAAGCAGATACTATACAATTAACCATTGGTAGGCCTATTTAATGATCAGATCGAAAATATGTATTACTATAGCTACATGAGCCATGACAGTAATTGGACGCCATCTGTAATACTATTGACACTTGATGTATGTATGAAGTGTGTCATGTTTTGGAAATACTCAATCAAGATTAATAATTGATACAGAAATTGGAGTAACCGTAGACCAGTAGTCTACACATATACTTCATTTGATTCGAAGTTGATGGTGAGACTGATGTGTGTAAACTTAGAAAGCTAAAAAGACCAGCAGACACAATGAAATAATTAATTAATGAACAAAGAATCCCAGTCGAAGAATACGTCTGGTCTTTCGGTTGTGTTGTTGTGTGGTTAAGGAGGTTCTGTAATCTGCCCGTGATATCGTTTCATCGAACTTAGCAATATTATAATATAAAAATACCCTTGGTATTGGCGTAACTATTGCTGATTAACAGACGATGATTGGATGTTAACGAATATATTTAAATCACGTGACATAATTAAAAACTCACGCAAAACTTATATTGATAAGTTTGTTGAACTCGACCAGGTCATCAATTAAACGATATGAACAGATCACTTATTTATTTTTCTGTGTATGTAATTTTGTCCTTTACTTGTTCTAGCCCCCGGGTTTCAGAAACCTCCTTTCACGGTGTCATAATTTATTCTCTTCTTAATTACGGTTTAATCATTATATATTATATTGTGAGAATGTGACTTATGTGAAAAATAAAGTTGAATCATATCAAATTATTATAACTTCTTACAAAATGAGAGTGACAGTCAAACCTACCACGAAGTATGTCACATAGTGATAATGGTAATACAATGTGATTGATTTGAAACATGAATGTGGCAACCTGATGTTGATTTATATCAAATGTTCGATCAGCTATTGGTGTGTGTAGTGATGTAGTAAATTAGATTGGTCAGTCAATGGGTTTATAGTCAATCAATCATTGAAATGGTAATTAATTAACAGTTGAAAAGTTTGAAATTTATAGCAACGGCAATTGACTTTATACTTCATTCTTTGCCTCTCTGTCCCATTATATTTTACTCCAATAATATTTCAGTCGTTTGTCGGAGAAAGCTTTCCTCGGATGTCTCAACGTGTTCCAATCCGGACTGAAGAATGAGAATGGCAGACGAGCCCTCCGATTGTTCTATGAAGGAAGCGCTGGTAATTACAACGATCACTATGTGCTGTATAAAACCCTCGGCGACAGCGCAATAAGTATAATTCAAGCGCATAATTATGTCTACTAACAAATTTCAGGTTCATGTCTTGGGTCGCATGCCACATATTCTTGGAGGAAGCTATGATAAGTTATAAAGCTCAGCAATTAGGAGATTCAAGATTTGAATCCCTGGGTCCTGCCATGTTTACTACTTTTGAAAAGGTCATTTATATAGAATATAGCTCATTTTCCCTTAATGTCCATCTCCTGTACATTAAGTTTATGCAGAGTTTATCTTCGTTGGGCTGACACTGCTGCTAAAATAAAATGCATGTTCATAGAGTGAGGTCCGTTAGTGTAAGGGTCCATGCAGAACTTATTTTGTGTTTTTTATCCGACTTTCTCGAATTAAAAGAATCCACATTTGTCTTAAAAAAATGTTTAATTAAACGACCACCCAACGTTAAGTTGCAATTTAAAAGCCTTTGTTTCTCCCACTTTGGTAGTTGCTTAGCATCATATAGTTAAATATGCCTTCAAGGCTGATTATTATTAATTAACAGGAATTGTTTCCTTTTAATCTGGAGTGATCTAACTGGTATGAACGGCTTTGCGTGGCTCCTATAATATTTTTTTGGAGAAGAGCCAGGAAACCAGAATTTGTGTGTGTCCTAAGATTGAAACAGCCCGTCTTTGGTATTAACATCGTCTAATCTTATCAGGTATGTCAGTTCATCTTTCAAGTCTGGTTAGTATTAACATCATCTAATCTGACTAGTTCGGTCAGCTCATCTTTCAAGTCTGGTTAGTATTAATTGACATCGTCTAATGTGACCAGGTAGGTCAGCAGCTCATCTTACAAGTCTGGTTAGTATTAATTAACATTGTCAAATCTGACCAGTTTAGGTCAGCTCATCTCTTCAAGTCTGGTTAGTATTAACATAGTCTAATCTGACCAGGTAGGTCAGCTCACCTTACAAGTCTGGTTAGTATGAACATAGTCTAATCTGACTAGTTAGGACTGCTTATCTTTCAAGCCTGGTTAGTATTAATTAACATCGTCTAATCTGACCAGTTAGGTCAGCTCACCTTACAAGTCTGGTTAGTATTAATTAACATCGTCTAATCTGACCAGTTAGGTTAGCTCATCTTACAAGTCTGGTCAGATTAGACAAGTCTGGTCAGATTATACAAGTCTGGTCAGATTAGACAAGTCTGGTCAGATTAGACAAGTCTGGTCAGATTAGACAAGTCTGGTCAGATTAGACAAGTCTGGTCAGATTAGACAAGTCTGGTCAGATTAGA
>JAODAI010075556.1:0-11853 GCA_027575025.1 Scotoplanes globosa | reverse complement strand
GGTATAATCTGTGATTTAGTGTCGCAATTGCAACAGACCTGCAATAGTGCGCAATAGCCGGCCTAACGTTATTACAATAGGGTCGCAATTAATATTGTCTGTGATTATTTTTCAATTTTAGGCCTAGGCCTATGTGATTATTACGCGTATATTTTCATTCATGTTTGATAAATTGCATGTATGTATGTCCTAATTTAAATGATTCCTAAGTATTTGTGTAATTAAAAGTTGTAGATATGCAGATTGCTTTATTCAGGAATTTATCAAATGTACGTAGACCACACGTGCGTATTTAATACGGGTACGGTCGATTATAACATAAACGTTTTTAATATAGCCATTTTAGAAACATGCAGTAGAGGTTCTACGCCGCAATATTTTTGGGAAAGAGGGCAGCATTTCACAATCCATATTGCCATCAATTGAATAGTAGTAGTAGTAGGTCGAGTCACGTCCAATGATGCTCTGTAATAATATCCCTCCACCCAATTCGATCTTGCGCAAGGTTCGTTGCATCATCAAAGTTAATTTGTGTAGGCTATTATTGCAGGTTTCAGTGTATGGAACGCCATATCTTAAAGCCACTGTGTTCTTTTCATGCCGTTTTTAATGATTTTAACTTTATTATGTTTATTATATTGAGTGCACATACTCAATATTGCATTTTCATGTTCAATATCAATGACCCGTCATATACAGTAGCGGCTACACGGACGGGGGCATTCTCCCCTACATATTGGATCGTTGCCCACACTTTTTTTATAAAATAAATGAAAGACACCATCTTTCCAATGATCCCCCCGAATCATATTTACACACTGCCCCCCCCCCCCCCCGATTGAGTAGGTTGTTGCCGCCACTGGTCATATGACATTGTAATTTGTAAATACCTGAAAAGTGGGCCTACATGGAGATAATTAACCATAGAACTGTGTTTCTTATATTTTTTAATAGATCGGTAGATCGGAATTACAACAAATATGGCTACATTTGTTTGCCTCAGCATACGTACGACGTCCAAGATTATCAAGCCATGGTACGCTAAAACAGTTGTGGATGGGTCAGAAACGTTACATGAACTTTTTGCACAGTTCGCCAGTGGTGAATTTGACCAAGGAGATGACATTGGCGATGAATACCAAACGACACTGGTGAGTATATCGGGGTTATCTTTTGATACAGCCTGGAAGCAGGGGCGGCACTATAGAGTGGTGCATGGCGTATATTCCTGTAATTTTTCAACACATTTCAAATGAATGCATTACTTATTCCAGGTTTTGTTTATTATCTTTTGACCTCACATATAAATTGTAACGCCCTCCCTGGTTGATCCCCGGATATGGTACACTTGTGTCCCTGCATTGGCAATTGCATTTATGACCGCATACTTACAACATAGGTACATGGTACATATATTGCATATCACCAAGATAATTTACATGAAGAAAATCATATAGTGAATTGGAGCAACATTTTAAAAATGCATTCGGACTTAACAAAATTTATGATTTCATTCTCCACTTTTTTATAGGTTAGGGTAACGATTGGAAAAAGCAAGGACAAGTTGGATGTTTCAGCAAACCCGGATGAGCAGATTGGAAATATTGTTTCATGCCTTGGGCATTACGTTCAATTCGTTGTCAATGAAGAGAAAGCCCCTGAAACACCAGCTGCTCCAGTCGCAAATGTATTTTCTATGATGATGGCAACACAGCGAAGTCGGAAACATCTACCGGCACAGTACCTAGAAGTAAAGGCAAACTTCAAAATCAAACTGAAAAATGACATCCTAAAGTGGTTAAGCAATAATGAGCTAGGATGGTCAGCTGATGCTTCTGATACACATGGAAGAAAGTTTGTGGAAACACTGGCAAATGTTTTGTGGTATATAGACGGACATCAAAAAACACTGAGTGACCGTGGGTGTGGTGTGCCAGCTTTGTTCGATGAATTCAAGAATTATCGTCAGCCACAAACACACAAACATAATACCATACCCTGACGGAGTTATCACAAGGGCTTTTTGAACTATCAAGTTGCGCCTACTTCAAGACCATTGCATGGAAATCTGTCTATAACAGTGTTTTACGGCTGAGTGACAACATCCGGAAGTTGACCTCTGATCAATCAGCGCCAGATAAGTTATCCGAGGCAGAAGTCGACAAACGAATAAAGATCGCTCTTGATCATGAAGATCCTGATCTCATTTGGGACTTACGAATGACCAACAAAGGCAGACCAGAAGATTATAGCAATTTCCTACACATGTGTCAAGCTTTTATTGAGAGCAAGGTTGAAACGGCCGTGGATGACAGGCGCCATGACGCAGTTGATGTAGATGGAGAGAGTATTGTTCACCTTGCAATAGCCATGAGTGCCAGGGATCTTCATGAACAAGTGACCAAGGAATGCCCCGAAGGAACCGCAATTCCGTCAGTACAGTGGTTACGTCTTCAGTTCTGGCCAACTCGCAACTCCAGAGCTGCTCACCAGAACACTGGCAGAATAAAAATTAAAATGATGGTTGCTGCTCGTCAATTCCGTATGCACCACATCGATACACACTATGCATCTGCCGTGTTTCGGTACCAGAAAGAGCTGGCAGTTAAATTCCACCACGTTACCACATTTGTTTGTGAAGATGACAAACATACTATAAAAGTTTGAGAACCGGGCTTCCCCGTAGCTGCGGTTGAGAGATGTAAGCGAGTGCTAGTTGGATTGAATCAGTCGTTCCAGGTGGGTGACCATGACTTTACAAAATTTTCGCTGTCGCCATCAGTTAGTTTAGTTGTTGATGTTCCAGATACCATTGAAGGGAGCTTCTATCATGGTCAAGTTCACGTAGGTTTGAAAGAGAACGCATTTGAACCATCCTCATCTCTACGCCATGCAACAGAATTGAATTCAGCACTCAAATTAGATGACAACTCAAATCCTGTAGAATGTCATTACCATGATGGCGGCCCAGATCACAATCTGAGATTTATGCGAACACAACTCGGACAGGTCGCATATTTCCTAGAGAGAGGGTTGGATATGTTCAGCCTGGTCCAGACACCACCCCACCATTCATGGAAAAATCCTGCAGAACGTGTAATGTCTAATTTGAATCTGGGACTACAGGGTGTGGGCATGATGAGAAAGGAAACAGAAACAATGGAACACAAACTCAAAAATACCAGTAACCTAAAAGGAATAAGGGATCTGGCCAAGAAATATCCGGATCTGGAGGAGGAGATTGTCGATGCAATTCAGCCAGTCAAGGTACTATTAGGTAATGTTTTTGGTCGACTACAGTTGAAAGAGAAAAAGTTCAAAGTGTTCACATCAGCAAGCAACCAGGAGCTTACCGAAATGGCGGATCAACTGAAAAAAATTGATGACGAGTTTGATACATCGGTTCTACTAGATTCCTCGAAACCATGCAAGCTATCAAGAAAACTGAAGGAGTTCATGGATCATCACTGCAAAATGGGCCACTACCAGTTTAGTATTAAGAAATGTGAAGATGATGACTGTGTGTGTGGGAAACCAACATTATCACCGGAAGAATTTGCTGAGTTGCATCATCTTCCCTTTCCAGAACCAGGACAGCGGGGTCACTACAAGAACTTTGAGGTATGTATATCTTGAGACACGTCCATATTTAAAATTTAAATAAATCATGCCATATGTATCTGCAAATGAAGTACTACTATTTTAATATCACACAATTCTCATGAGAAATAAATAAAGAAAGATGCTGTGCAGTGATTTATATTTTTAATATTCAAATAATTATATAACAATATATTAATTTTATACAAACTTCAATCTATAATTAAATAGTCATTGATTTAATAATAGATCATCTCCAATTTGTACATTTCAGGAGGTATATGGTAAGGATGTCGGACCTGCTGAAAACCATGTGCCATCAAAGCTGGAGAAGGCTGCCCAGAAACATAACATGCCATTCCCCCCTTCATCACAAAAAGCCAACAATGTGAAGACAGTTGTACAAGTGAGTCAAAGTGTTTGTATATTTATATAAATATAGTATTACAAATAAGAAAATCTACATTCATAATTTAATACGTTCCGCAACATTTTAGAAATATTAATATTTTTATATCTTTGTATTTTCAATTTGTAGTGTTCGGAATGTCTCAAGTGGCGTGTGTGTTACACTTCCAGAGTTCTCAAGGCCGACAGGAAGGCAAAGCTACACAGTGCGTTGGAGTTAATAGTCTACTCTTGCGGAGCGTGCTTCCAAGACATCGAGGATCATGATGATATATTCGACACTGTATATGTCAACAACAAATTGACATGTGCAATGGCCATCGAAGTATCATACTATGCGGTGTGGAATGATCCACTATGCTATTATTGCGGTAGTGAACACGATGTTCATGAATCAGATGGGCACTTTCCCATATGTGGTGGTTGTCAAGAAAATGGAAAACAGGCTATGCGCAAGGTTACGAGGGCATTTGTACCATAAAACAATAGCTTTCAAAGTCACTGCACTCATGGTGTGCCCACCCGTTACAGGCAGAACACGATCCTGTATCCACTTTTCTCCAGATGCACTATCTAGGAACTTCTCCAGATAATAAATGCATGGACTATTTTGAATGTCCTGTGAAACTGTCTTTTTCTAAAATATATAAAAATAAACATAAATTAATTTACAGATTGTGTTTTTGCATTGAAAGTGTGTGGGCGAGGGGGGTCCAATCGGGAGGAAGTCGAGTCGGGAGGGGGTAAAACCGCCATTGCTGGTGTATATTCCAGCTGTTGACAATATCTAGCGGCGCGGAACAGCCTATACTCAACATGAGGAAAACAGGGGGAAGTATGATTATGGGGGTCGAATCATGGGAAAGATGGTGTATTGCATTGATTTTATTAAAAAGTGTGCGGGTACAATCAAATATATGGGGTGAGAAATTATCCTCATACCCCGTAGGGCTGCAACTGGTAATATCATTGACATAGGTCGACTTATTTCTTTTAATTATTGACCAGAGTACTAGAAGTGTAGGTCAATATAGGCTTGCATTAAGTTATTGTGGCCAAAATCCAAAATGAGGGCGCAAAATACAGTATATGGACAACAATAATACAGTGATATCAACGTCTTTATGTGTAAGCCAAGGTTGTTTGTTCCTCGGATAGGGTCAGGGGGAATACATTTGAAGCAATTGATATGCAACACTACTACATTATATGATCAAAATGTGTGGCCAAAACGGGCCCCATGCTGCCTAAAACGGGCCCCCTGGGGGCCCGTTTTAGCCGTACACATAAAATATAGAAATTTCGCGAAACCGATCGTACAATATGTGGTATACAAAAATTGTCATTACCAGATTCATTCTTGAATAATATAAGTTTGACACGAAGAAAAAAAACTGAATTTGCCATGATTTTGACTACTAATGGGTCTAAGATCCGAAGAGCAAAAAAATAAGGAAAATGGCCAAAAAAATGATTGATTTCTCAGCTTTTACAGGGGCTTTCGATTTAACTTCTGCCAACACGTGTTTAATTGCTTTTGTGAGTACTTTTATATCTACTACACTTCAGGGCATTTTCCATACCCTTTCATGGATATTTTTCAAAAGACCGTTTTAGCCGTTTTAGACACTTATCCCCTATGTAGCCCTATATATCGTACTTATTCGCCTATTATTCATCAATTATGTTACATAACATATGTCCAGCAACATAACAGTGTGATGGTGTGGTTTTTAGCATTTACGCATACATATATACGTCAAACAACATAAATTAAAGGTGGGGCCTATTCACATATAAATTAATCTCTGGCTATGCATGGTGCTGCTATTGGCAGACTGTGTAAGCACATGGTACCGATCTTAGAGAACTATGTTGTATATTCCTGACCTTAATCCTAGGCCTAGGCCTATATCATTTAAATGTATCTGTGAATAACCAAATGCTTTGGGGGGTCCTATAACCTCTGCGTTGAAAAGAGCAGAGAAACCTATTCATTCATTCATTGTGAATAACCACAACGTACATTAAATGGTGAGTCCACACAGTGATGTGACCGACCCGACAAGGTCGTGACACTAGAAGCAACGAAGCTCACCAATACGGAAGTCTAGGGTTCGAATCCTGTGTCGGGGCTAGTAGTCTGTTTTTTGTTTTAACGTGAAGTTATAATTTAAAAAGCATTTGCTTTTCTCACTTCTCTGGTCGCTTAACGTCGTATAATTAAATAAGCCGATTAATAGTATTATATGACGGAATAGTTACGTCATAATGACAATGGTAGTCATGTATACGTAGCTACGTGTGTAATTTGAAAGTTATATAATAACATTATAATACCACCCATGCTGAATATATTAATTAGTAACACAGGAATATATAAATGACTAATTGTCGACCTGTAACTAGCTGTTATATGCACCTGTGTTCAATAAACAAGGGCCAGGGTTATGACACATATACCCAATACCTTCCCTTTTAATTTCTTAGAAATATGTCTATCTGACATAGCCCCCTTCACATTTCTCCAGGCCAGAGCTCCCGACTGGATCCTTTTACGCACCTCCCCAATCAGACCGCCCATGCCCAGAAATGACGCCCCCAGATACGCAAAACTATCCATCTGCTTAATACCTTTGTCAGCAACGGTTATACCCAACTCCTGTCGTTACATGCCCACTGATAAAACCTCTGTCTTATCCAGGCTCACACGCAACCCATGTCTCTCAAATAAACCCTTCAATTATACCAACACCTCCTGAAACTCCTGCTTACTATCCATAACTAATCCATAACTATATTGCTAGGTTATTAGCATATAACAGCTTCTTCAGTACATTCTTTGTACTGGCTTTCCTGTTAAAAACTACCATTACCACAATGAAGAGAAATGGACTGAGGGCACTACCCTGCCTAGGCCCAATATTAACACCAAACTCTTCTGACATCCCTGAACCAACCACCAGAACCATACCCCTTGTACCTTCATAAAGGCCCCCACCATCCTAACGTTTGATTCAGGTACACCCATCCACCTTAACGTAGACATAACTAATTCCCTGGGAACCGTATCATGGGTCTTTTCCAAATATACAAAACTCAATGCCATACTCCCTTTCACCTCCAATTTATTTTCCACCAGCTTCCTAAGAGAGAAAAGCCCATAACTTGTCCCTCTTCCCTTACGAGAGCCCTGCTGTTCCTCGCCGATCTCCGTCTCAACTCTAGCCCTAATCCTTCTATCCGAAATCCTTTCCAAAAGCTTAAAAACCTGTCATAGCAGTGTGATACCTGTACTTTCCTGGGTCATGAACATCACCCTTTTGCTTCCAAATATGTACAATCAGGCCAGTCTGCCATTCTTTGGGTACTCCCCTCCCTCACACACATTGGGCAGTCTCCTTAACCACTTCACACCCACATCCCCAGTAAGAATAAACATTTCCACCCTTGTTTCGTCCAAACCCGCAGCCTTATCCCTTTCCATCCGTCTCAGAGCCCAATCCACTTCACAGTCCGAAATCTCGACGACCTCAATCTTACTGGGCTGGGTAAATACAGATCAGCTCCTCCTCCCTGGTTATACAGCTCTCTGAAGTAGTTATCCAATACCCTAATCACCTCATCCTTGTCCGTGACTATCCTCCCATTCGGATCCTTAACCACCCTGCATCCCTTAACATACACGCCCTCTCCCTTCCTGTCCCGTGCCATCTTAAAGATAAGTTTCTTCCCTCAATCATCATCCAGCTGCTTATAAATGCAGTCTTCCATATCACATCTTGCCTTTTTTACGGCCCTCCTAGCTGTCTTCTTTTTCTGCCCATAAAGGTCACTTCAAACTCATTGCCGGGAATCCCGGTGATTCCTGGGAAAGCAGCGGCTAGCAGCCAGAAGCCACTGTGCACTGACCCCTGACTTATTTAATGAGTTTCCTTCCTCAATTCCAGTTTACTTCGTGACTGGAATTGAGGAAGCAAACACACCAAATAAGTCAGGAGTCGGTGCACAGTGGCTGCTGCTTAGCCACTGCTTTCCCTGGGAATCGCCAGAAATCCCGGGAATGAGTTTTGAAGTGACCCCTAAGGCTAACTCGGGTTGTATACCACAATCCTGGCCTCAATTTCTTCCAGACCACCCAAATTGTCTCTGCCCCACCCACAAAATCAAGCTTAAATAGCCCCCACTCTTCCTCAACCCCACCTACCTGCTAATGTAGGTCCGCAAAACTCCGCGCCACGCTATCCATATACACTTCTGCCATCTGCCCCTTACATAACCACCATTTAATCACTTTTTGACCCACTTCCCTCACCACATTACGCTTCTGTATCCGCAATACAACAACTGAGGTTTATGCTGCGTGGTAGCATGCTCCCCAGCTAAAATCTTACGGTCGTTAACTCTCGCAATTTCCCCCTCCTAACTACCAGCAAGCACTATAGATTATTAATTTATTTCGATCATATTGTTCTTGCTTATATTATATAGCTTACAAGTCATCTTTAGACGAATTATAAATATCAGTTGTTTAGACGTTTATCTGATGTTTACAATAATATTATCATACTTCTGCGTAACGAGCCTAGACGACACAATGCTACGTTGATGTTTGCCTCTCGGGGCCTAGCTACCTGTAGCTCTAGATTTAATTTGTAAACTAATTAAAAAAAACACTGTGTGGGTTCATAATTCCCCAAATAGTATTAATATGTTGTCAATTTGCATATTGATATTTCTTACGTCAATGATTTGGCGTCACTGGAGAAACTGAGTTGATTTACGTTTCTCAGTCCCAACGTGTGTGTTTTTCCCCGTTGCTAAGTTTTGCATTTAAGTATATTTTTGTTCGGTCTTCTAATTTATGGAAATGTAATTTTCTGGATTACAGATAATAAACAAATACAATATATGTCAAATATTGTCAAATTGTAATTGTACATCAAATTGATTGACATGCAGCATATATAACGCACTTGTTGTAACCATGTAGGATATACTGACTGTACATGTATGTGTGGAGATACTATCACAATATAGGCTTACAGTCCTCGACAAACCAAATGTTAGATAATTAGATAAGCCAAGTTTGTCGGGTGATAAACGAAGTTTATCTGCTGAGATACCAGGTTTATCGACCCAAAAACTAAGCTTTTCGACCGATAAACCAAGTTTTTTTCCCCCTTTTTTCCCCCCTTTTTTTTTAATGTGTTATATTTATTTATTGATTCGATACAACAAGTTCCTCGGTCAATAATCTCGATTTATCGACAATAAACTTGGATTATCGCCCGATAAACACGGATTAACAACTGGAAAACTTGGTTTATCTAATTAATGAATATTTAGCTTGCCATAAATGTCCATGTTTGTTTGAACATGTTGTTATTGTTACCGTAACATGTTATCATATCACGTTATGTTTTAATTATGTCGTTCAATTTATTGTTCAGCGGCTAGAGCGTATTACTGGTGTTACTTCAGTATCAACCATTCACCAAAGCGCAGTATATGTAACGTGGTAGCATAAGCTGGTAGCCATGTCTAATTGACAATAACAGATTACTGCAGACTGTATGTCTATTAGTGTGTATAATGTGTGATAAAAGATTTATCGTGTGAAACGAGATGCAACGAAAAAAATATAATGAAATGACTGAAAATCATCAATATACAACAAAATTATTGTACTAACTACGATGGCTGGGAAGGGTGATAACGTGCTATGATGATATAGTGTGACCTGCATATATGCCTCTCCCTACTTCCGGCTACGTTATTGGTTCATTCCAGACAAATATACAAAAGTGAAAGCTTGAAAGTGGCATTTATATTCTAGTGGCCCAAACTGGTATATTAAAGGTTTTGGGTGGCCCATAGGACCACTGTGTTGAAAAGGGCCAGGTAAACTATTCACTCATTCATTCTTACCACCACTTATACGTTTTAAAATACTACGTTTACTTTTACAATTTTCGATGCATGTTTTTTATTTATTTTTATACTATGAGGGCCTCGGGGAAGATTACCATTTATGCTAACCGATTTACCCTCTTTAAATATTGTTATTATATTATTATTATTTTATAAATATAAATTATTGGGCCCAAACTGTTACTTCCTACACAAATCTTAGATACCGGTGTGCCAATGACCGCATGTATTATATATGTACACGTGGGCAATATACGTACATCAAACAGCTATACTTTATGAGCCGTGTGTATGCTCATATGCCTGTTTGCATTTCCTCAGCCTAATGTCAATTTACAAAATGGGAAATTAGTTCCGCGAAAGTTCTAATGACGTCATTCTCTAATAATAGTCTAATCTAGGCTGTAAACAAATTAGTTTTATCGGGAAATTGAAAGTGTACACCATGATGCCATCATGACACCAGTCACCGATTTGAAGTATGTTCGTAGAAAGATTCAATTCCTTCATTTAAATTATACGGAACATCATGATAGTCTAATCATTGGATTATTTACTTCCTACTAACAATATATTGGGTCATGATAGGGCAACACCAGTGTCCCATATAGTGCCGCCGAAAGGTTAAAGGGGCGTGCCCACTGTAACCAGTTACCTGCATTTTATCACTTTTGATTTAAATTGAGAAAGAAATAAGTCAGCTCATAGATCAGTTGCTTGGAGCGTTGCGACGTAAGCATAAGTCACTAGTTCGAATTCCAATGTGGTGGTCATTTTTGCCGAATCATTTTCTAACTTGGTCCAGTGGTTTGATCCGTGTCTTTCACTCATAGGGTCTCGGGTTCGGATCTCGGTGCAGCTGCTCGTAGATACAAATTGTCGTCTGGTTTCTGGGTTGTGGTATTCTGTCTGCTATCCCTAAATCATAGACGTTAAACTGTGCGTTTGTAGCACGAGACTGCCTTGCCAGCTTGCGTCTATACCTGTTTAGGGGGACACATCAAACAAACAAACAACCAAAAGCCTGGTGTCAGCTCTATATACTTAAAATCCGGTGTCACGGGGTTTTCAAATTTACGTAGATCTTTTAATTCGCACACATTTACGTTACTAGTTACAATCTATTGATTATTGTATGTTCATGGGGCCTATAGTATAAATATTTTGAATAAAAATACAGAAAATATATACAAAATACAGAAGTTTTCTTCATATATGCACCGTATACTATTGCACACACGTTGGCAACCTATATTGCATCTGTCAGAAACGAAACAAATGTTTGTAGCCTTTGAAAAAACAAACAATCACTCTGACATAAGGCTTCATTAACAGAAAAGTGTCAAATTTGGATATACACATTATAACAGACGACATCCAACGAACAAATTTAACGAGAGATTGTAGAAAATTGGCGGGAAAATGTACATTTTGACAACGGACGATGATGAGAGAATGATTTCCCGGCGGTAAATGATTTCTAAATACGTGATAAAGAGAGAGGACTGTGACGTAGCAACTATATGTGTCATTTCGTTTGCGAGGATCATATGTTCTTTCTCATTCTGTCAAGAAAGTACAGCAAGATAAATTGGAAGAATTGATACTTCCTTGGAAATGAGGCTAACGCCATAATGAGCCGAATATGTAGTAAAAATATTAAGATTATATATTTGGTCATCTATAATAAGGTTAATAACGTCAGGCAAAAATCTAATAATAATAATAATAATAATAATGATGATTTATATAGCGCGTTTCATGCATAGGACCAAAAGTCACACCTCAAAGCGCTTCACAACGTGTTTTTTTATTATTTATTTTTATTTTTATCATACATATATATTTTAAATTAATGTACACATGTACATAATCAATGTTCATGAAAATTAAAAATGTATTAATCATAAT
>JAODAI010075555.1:0-17863 GCA_027575025.1 Scotoplanes globosa | reverse complement strand
TCAACGCAGTGGTTATATGAGCCACCCAAAGCCTTTGGTATACCAGTTAGAGCCACTGGAATATAATCATCATCACTTCGGATTCGAACTCCCGACCTTGCGATCATAAGTCCAACACTCTACCAACTGAGCTAACCGTCTTTACAAGAACCAAGTTGGATAAAGCTAGCATAAACTAATTCACGCACAACTTATTAAAAAATATTCACAGCACTGTGGATCAGAATTGAAAAGTGGTGATTTTTTCCTGTTTTTTTAAACCCGGGAGGAGTATATTTTGTGATCGATAATGTGATTTCCGAGGAATAGGCCTACAGAGCTAGATTACTACTTAGCAGACCTTAACGTATGAGAATATCAGGAGAGCTATTTTTTCAGCTCCTGGAAGATTAAGGAGAGCTTAGGGCAACAAAAATAGAGTTAATTGACTCCACGTTAACTTTACACGAATATATGTTACTATTATATGATTAATACCTCACACAAATAACTGATCTGAATCACGTAATATACTAATAATGAATGGTTTTGAGCTCAATGGCTAAAACTATTTCAACACGATGAGTTGAAAGATTGAATTTCTATTCAACGAGGCGTTTTTTTTATACAACACCCTGTTATGATGGTCTTTAACAGTTCAAGTTTGCTTATTTAGGTCCTGGCCGAACGTTAGGCTAGACCGTAACGTTAGACCAAGCCTAACGTTAAGCCTGGTATACATTAATTACGCCACAGCCGTATAGTAAATAAATGCGTTAGCTTGAAAAAAATGCAGCACATAGTAAATAAATGCACTGGTGTGACGTCATTACTGAGCAATAGTGATATTTTAATTGAGGTCATGTGACACACAGTTGTCAAATCAAATGTCTAGAATATATTTGGGTGACATTGTATAATGTCAATTAGCAACTTGCCGCCACTACATTTGCAGGTCTTTCAGAAAACCTGTTCTACCGTGACTGTACCACAGTGAGTACCAGCACACATACATCGCCTAGTACCAGCACATGTAGAGATGATTACTTGTACTACACGGTAGGCCTGGGCTGGAGAGCGGCAATCATTGGAACAAAATTCACATGATTGAGATTTGTTCAGACGTAACGGTTGTTCTGGAAATAATATGCATACCAGTTGAAACCCATTCATTGATGACTGTACAATAAGTATATAAAATTTAACTTTATGTTAATCGATTTTCGCATAATAGACTTTTGAAAAACGTCTTTGCCTTTCAACTAAACCCAGCAACTAAACCCAGTTTGTTGGAAGGGGTGTGGGGTTTGTTGGAGCATTGTATTTACAACACAATTTAGTTCATTTTTTGAGGCTGGCTGGCAACTATAATAATCACAATGGTATAGGGGTTCTTTAGTAGTTGTCCCAGAAGCGATAACTATACAAGTGGGACAATGGCAACTATAATAATCACAATTGTCTAGGGGTTCTTTAATAGTTGTCCAAAGTGGGACTAGTTAAACTACAACTGCACACTGTGTTACAAAAAATTCATAGTTTTTAAATAAAATTTGCCTGTATAATGTACAATTTATTGAAAACTAATGCAAAGTGACATCATGCAACTCTAACAACAATATGTATAAATATTAGTGCAATAATAGAAGGATATTTAACGCCTTGGAAAATGTTAGGAAGACCCTTTGTAAACTTGTTAAAATACCGACAGCATAGTGTTTTACCGTAGCACTGTAGAGTAGCGTGACGGGCACACTCCGGCCCTATTGTTAATTATCATACATGTTGTCTTCAATATTGCCCAATTGATGTTTAAGTAAACAAAGTGCTACAATATAATTGGTCACCATAGATGTAGGCCCCATATCAGTATGAGAGAGAGAGAGATAAATAGTTGCTTAACGGCACATCCACAGCTAAGGTTATACAAGTATAATTGGTCATCATATGGAGGCCCCATATCAGTATGAGGGGGGTTCCAACTAACCTCCACGTTAGTGTTACAATTGACAGTAAAATATGTAGATCTCACCGCCGCCAGAGCAGCGCACTCGACAAGAATTTTTTTGTTCAATCTTGAATCGCCAATTTATTATTTTGCTTCGTTCAAGATTCGATATTTGATAAACAAACATTAGGTGCAGATACACTGCGGTTCAGATATCATTCGGTCAGGATACACCGGTTTGGGTGGATTGTATAACAGCAGATGTTACGTCGTCGAATCAATCTGCAACGTGCCTTGAGGGGGGTATGTGAAGATTGCAATCTGCAACGTGCCTTGAGGGGGGTATGTGAAGATTGCAATCTGCAACGTGCCTGGAGGGGGGTATGTGAAGATTGCAATCTGCAACGTGCCTTGAGGGGGGTATGTGAACACTGCAATTGACCGCTGCATAACCACACAGGTTTGTTCCAAGACAACAGTTGGAAATTTATTATCAATTGGTCAATGTTACAAAATTACGATCAGTTTCTAGCTCCTTACCTGCCAACAATATCTGTAGTTGATACACCAGCCGTTCTCTGACATTCCCTGTAGAAGAGTAAAATAGATGGAAATTGAAAAGTTGCAGAGTATTAGTCGTCTCAATGAAGCAGACCTTCACGTATGAGAATCTCAGGAGAGCTTTTTTTCAGCTCCAGGGGAGATTAAGGAGAGCTTTTCGCTCTCCTTGAACATTTAACACATTTTTTTCTGGTCTATATTTCCAGCACAATAGGTCAAAATGTAACCGACTATATATCATTAATATCACATTGTGATTTACGACCAATATTAGCATTGTATAATGAATTTTACCCCCAGGGAGAGCAATCAATTGCTCTCCTGAGCACTTTTCAGGAGCGCCTTGGAGAGCGATCGCGCCGGTGCTCCTTATAAATGAAGGCCTGTTATTGGGACTATTGTGATACAATACGACTCATTTTCTAATCGCAGAGCTGCAATATTTTCCCAGTCGGATCAACATATACGTGATGCACCAGGGCAGCTCGGGTATTATGTTGGCATTCTTCAGTTTACGATAGGAGAGGTTTTCCTCCACATGACAAACCCCATTAAAGAAATCAGTATTTAGAAAAAAAAACTAATGGTCTCCTTTTCGTTTTTACACTAATATCTCAATAATTATGACCAAGTGTCGACATAATACCGAAACTGCCTTGGTAAATCATATATGAGCTGACACGGCAGATCAAGTATTATGTCGGTCCTTAAACATTTTTAAGATATTAGCCGAAGATCAGGTATTATTTAAGACATTGGGCAAATGGTGTAAACTGAAAGAAGAGATTGCTAGTTTTAGTCTTGATACCAAAATGGAAAAGATATTTTTATAAGTCACCAACATTTGTCTAGGCACAATCACAAAGTTAAATATATTGGAGGAAACATCTTTATTTCAAAAATTGAGAATGCTGACATAATATCTGGTGCACCTAGATAACCCTGTGGCACATCAGGAACGCACTGAGGTGTCGAATCTCCCATTTTTGTTAAGAAGCTAAAAACAGCTAGTGCCAATATTTTCTACAAGCTAAATCGATCAACAAACTACCTGGCGCTAGCTTCGGCATGGGTCACAATGATATACACTATCAATTGTACTTGCTAAAAATAAGCTTGTGCCATTATTTTCTACAAGCTAAATACAACATTCTACAAGCAATTAGCTTGTAGATCAATGCGAAGCGTGAACCCTGGTTGCTATTATAACAACATACGTGATGCACCATGACAGATCAGGTGTTTTATCAGCCCTAGGTCATGTTGAGAAATGAGTGTAAGAAGAAAGAGGACATCATTAGCTCTATATTTTTAATGGAGTTTGGACGTATTCCTTTGCTCAGGTGGTCTATTTTGGAGTAAAACCTCCCCTATCTCAAACTAAAGAATACCGACGTAATACCCCGATCTGCCCTCCTGCTGCATCACATATACACAGTGCTACAAGACTGTTTACACACAAAGTGGTCACATCTACTAGTAGCTGGTATTTTGAACAATCCGTGACATCATTCCAATAAAACACAGGATCTAGCTGTTATATCTGGTCCATTTATGATCTGGACACGCTATCTGTCAAAGTTCGTCAAACGTGATTGCAATCGCGTTGATATAATAATCGGTTATAATCCACATTTAGTGCCGGACATATGAGTCCGTTCTTTTGCTTTGCTATGGATAATCCAAGTATTTTTTTTAATTGCTTGGTACAGTATATCGACTGATAAACTCAGTTTTAGTCACTAGTAGTAGCCTATGGGCAGCGCGTATAGATTTCAGCGACCTGCATGGAGTTAAATTGATAAAATCAGATTTGGGAATCAATCCTATCTGTTAAATCTAGTTTAGCATCGACAAACTTAGTTTATCGATCAAATTTGTTTAACGATCAATAAACTTTTTTTATTGGTTGATAAAACTTAGTTTATCTAATGATATACATAATTGTTTTGAAAATCTAAGTTTATATGTAAATCTGGTTTATCAGTCTATAAACTTGGTTTCTCTGGTTTAATAGCCGACTAACTTGGAATATTGACCGATAACGTTAAGTTTATTTAACCCTCTCCGGACCATCGGCGACAAGAAAAAATCCCCGCAGCCATTTATTTTTAGTCTAGCTATGTAGAGGGCTAGTCTTACGGGATTAGGACCATTCGTGTTGGAAAGAGAACTGAATTATCTATCAATGAACATTGATCTGTATTCACTGCGGTGTATATCATATAGGAAATGCACAATGTCCATATTTCTGATGTGATTGTGTTAATTATTATTGTAGTCTTGTCAGATTATCACATTTTTTTGTAACAAGTGGAAGATCATTGCTTCCTAAACAATATGTGTGTACATATCAACTTCATAAGCAGTTATCTTCTTGTGACAAATAAGGATTGAAATGACTTAAGTCATATTTATAAATACACTGTGAAAAGTGGCTGGTTTTGTCGGGAACGTTGCACTTTGGCTCGTGGTCCTGAGAGGGTTAATTATTGAACATTTGGCTTGTCATACATATATAATTTAAATATGTTATAATCAAACTTGAGATGGCAAATTTCAATTTGTAATGCTAAAGCTCTTGATAAACTCTGGTCAATAGTACTAACAGGCCTAATATGCGACAGTGACAGAAGCACAGTTTATATATCCATATTCTTTATCTGGTATCCGTCATCAAATGCTCAACTGGTGGTTAGTAATTTCAATCCGTTGGCTAACCCATTCATAATATTGCATTAAATTATTTAGTTGTTGAATTGAGTGTAACCTATTCACATTCTTTGCAGACACTGCCTGCTGTAGGAATGCTGTGAACAAGAAATGGTATAAATATGATGATACGGAGGTCTACGAAGCATCGTCTGGAAAGATTCGGGTAATAATAATCGTAATTTGTGTATCATTTTATATAATGACTGTTGTCCTACATATTTCATTTCATATATTTGTTTTTCACAATAACAATATAGGTACAGTTTAACATAAATAAAATAAAAAGTTGAGTATGTTATGTCCGACAGACACTGCTACATTCACTTGATCCACATCAGTGGGAATCCCGTTTAATGATAATTTCATCAATAGGATAGTAACAATAGTATAATAATAATCAATAATTTGATTTATAAAGCAATGTAAACAAATTCAGGTGCTGTACAATAAATGCCAATCTTACATACAACAAAACATAGGGGTTTTCAAATTAGTTTTAAAGATATTAATATTTGTTATCGCGTGCAATTTGAAGGGCAGGCTGGTCCATACCTTTGGGGATGCCACAGAAAACGCCTGTTCACTATAGAAATTGGTTTTGCTAGACTTTGGTGTACATAATAGAACTTGTGAAGCCGGTCTCAGTGCCCTACGTGGCTTATACTGTTCAATGACATCGCTTAAATAAACTGGGGCCATACCATGCAGCGCTTTGAAAGTAAAAAGAGTGATGATTATATTCCAGTGGCTCTAACTGGTATATGAAAGGCTTTGGGTAGGTCATATAACCTCTGAGTGATGATGATTATATTCCAATGGCTCTAACTGGTATATGAAAGGCTTTTGGTGGCTCATATAACCTATGAGTGATGATTATTATATTCCAGTGGCTCTAACTGGTATATGAAAGGCTTTTGGTGGCTTATATAACCTCTGAGTGATGATGATTATATTCCAGTGGCTCGAACTGGTATATGAAATGCTTTGGGTGGCTCATATAACCTCTGAGTAATGATCATTATATTCCAGTGGCTCTGACTGGTATATGAAAGGCTTTGGGTGGCTCATTTAACCTCTGAGTGATGATCATTATATTCCAGTGGCTCTGACTGGTATATCAAATGCTTTGGGTGGGTCATACAACCTTTGCGTTGAAAAGAGCCAGGGAACCTAATCAATCAATCAAATATTTTCACAACCAAGTATATAATTGTCAATGTAAACGTACGAGTAATGTCGTTGGGGTGATCTACAACGTAAAAGTGATCCAACTGTTTATTTAATCTGCTCTTTCTCTTTCATCCTTTACACAGAGTTCCGCCGCATACATCCTATTCTACTCAAACGGTGAGCAGCACGCTCCGTAGGGTATTCTTTAGAAACCAGTGGAACATTCAGAGCACACGTTGGGGGGTTTTGACGGCAACCCAGTGATCGTCAACATGGACAGAGACCATTATTAAACATCCGTTGCTCAACAATGTGTGGGTCAACGCAAGCATCGTCCGATCAAACCTTCTGTGAAGGTAACACTTGGTGGTGTCAACTAGGAGATACCTTGTAATACGTCACAGCACATGTACTGTAAATGGTCATCAATTTGAGGTTCCAGACCAACGTGATGTGATGACATTAATATCCAATATTCTGTTATGTGGAGAATGGTCAACATCCAAGTGATCGATCGGACGATTGGTTTGATTGCTTTATCATGTTTCCTGACCCTATTCAACAACAAGGTTTATATTATATATCTAAAGTCTCTGATATACCAGTTATATGTATTTGAACCTTTGACATTGCGGCAGAAGCTATTATTAGTGCAATTTGTAGACTTGAATGGCTCAATATATGACAATTCTAAATGTTTAGCTTAGCAGACAACAGTCTTACATCTGTTTTATCTTAGCAGACAACAGTCTTACAGCCACTATAAGTCATGTTACCTGTTAAACTCAATCAAAAGATATCAATAATATATATAACTGTTTAACTTAGCAGACAACAGTCTTTACAGCCACTATAAGTCATGTTAGCTGTTACACTCCATCAAAAGATATCAATCTCTTCACTCAGCCAGTAGCTTCACGCTGACCATCTCAGATCTTCTTGAAAATGTCATGCCTTAACAATCCTCAAACGCAAAATTTTACCCAAGTTGTGTTCGCGCTCCTTTTTCGCACACTGGAACCATTTTTCTAAATTGCAAAGTTATTGCAAGACTATATTTAAATATTTAACTTTTTCTCTAAAAAATGTCTATGTATTAACGGTGTACAAGATTGCAAATAGCTCTCAAAATGAAAAAATACTTCCCTGATCTTTTGTATCCTTTAAAGTGGTCCTATAAGATTTTGAAAGGAATGATGCAGGACTGAGAATAATATGAGTTGTGTAGGAAAGTGTGTACACCGAAAATCCTACGAAGTTCGTACGCACTTGCGTAATTCCTATTCACAAAACTTCCGCACAAAATTTGTAACTTGACCAGTGTAGAATTAAAGAATTAAAAGAAGTTGTCAGAGGCATACCAATATCCACCCCCACCTCCATTCCATCTGGAGGTCTTGAGGTTAACAGGACAATTTTGGTTGTTCTCTGCCCGCTGGCTGTACGATATCGTCCCTAGCTATGGGTGAAATAGTAAACTCTTAATTGAGGCTGGGGGTAAGCAAGGGCATGCTCCCCGTAGAAAAAATAGCTCCAACAAATCCTAACAATGGCAGCAATTGGATGGTGTGACGGCGATTGCTGCAAGAGTTATGTGATTCCGGCCACCTCCGAAAACTCGGGGAAAAAACGGATCAAAACTGGACTAATGATGAAGATGATGATGATTTAAAGATAACTTGAGTTTCAATAATCTCTTTACGTTGTCTGATTATACGGATTTCAGAAGCCACTCTCTTAAGTTACGTAAGGAGTAGTCCATGTTAATGTTAGCAAGGATTCCGTTTATAATAGAGTTGTTCGTGAATGGAATGCCTTGCCAGAGTCGTTGGCTTGGGAGGATAATATCAATGCTTTTAAGAATATTTTTGGTACTAGTTATATTTATCATTATGGATGTAATTAGGAGTTCCTGTATTGGGTGAAGGAGATTCATTATTACCAAACTCCCTGTCGCATGATCTCCGTTGACCCTTGCTCGGTAGGTCGGCTAAACGCATTTTCTATCTTACTTTAATCCTTTCTTACTTAAAGGGGTGTGGTCGTGGCAATAATAATATTGGTGACGTCAGCCAAATATTGAAACATTTGTCTGACGTATTCCTATATGATCAATACATAATCCGATGATTCACCCGGCTATATACCGTGCCGACAGTGGGTAAATATAATAGAGCATTCCTATTGGTCTAGCACGGCGACGCCTCCGAATCGAAAATATAACAATAACAATATTGTTGGGGGGTCAATGCACCAACTACGGGTACGCTTTGTGTGTGGCAAAGTACAGGTAGCTGCCATAAATTTAGCAGAAGTTTGTAAAGTTATTGTCATTGTAAACGGAAATACAGTGTAATATGAAGATAACAATTAATGATTCAAAAATGCTTTGGCCTTCTTCGTATTACAATTATACCAAAATTAAGACATTGATGTTATCAATAATGAATTAGGATTGACCTGATTATGACAGTTTGTTTCTTCGTTTTTATTGGCGCCACTTACCGAAGAACTACAAACATTCGAACGTTCGTCACGTGACCGTCGGAACCTATACTATAAAATATCTGGAGAGTTTAATTGTGGGATCAATACGGTCGATTACCTACCATATTTTAATTAATATCCACACCTCTGTGCGTGATAAAAGCCGTTGTTTTAAAATTAATTAGGTCCAAATTGATAAATACTATGTTAGACATTATAATTTACGTTACTCTATTAGTTTAAATACGATATTACAGTACTCGATTCTTCAAGAATAATGCCGTAGCGTAGTCGTGAAGGCTACAGACTTGAGTTATATATCATTTTTAGGTTTGTGGTTCGACCCCTACAGGTGACATTTTATTTTTATATATCCGTCTCAAAGCCGTGTATATTTCGGAAACCGCTTCGATTTACCGTGCCTATATCAATCTTTTAACCAATAAAAAAATTCAACTGGAAATATAATCAACCAATCAAAATATTAATTTCAAAGCCTGTTCGCCACGACGACGCCCCTTTAACTATGTTACTTCTGATTATGCCTGTTGAAATAGGTGAAACTTTAGAATCAGTAACATCACTCCAAAATTAGTTGGGCAATTTGGTTAACTTTAATCCCGATATTCACCAGTACAATATGTGAGTGTGATGCACCATGGCAGATAGGATATTATGACGTCATTCATTCATCATTTTTAGATATGACATGTTTTCCTCCAAAATATATCACACATGCAATAGACTATGACCAATTCCATTAAAAAACTTCAGTAACTTGGGAAATGAATATTATCTTGATTTTGGTATCAAAATAAAGCTATAGTCTACTTTTTCTTTTGACACTTGATATCTCAATGTGAGCTGGAATAAATGACTTACTTGTTTGAGTAATTTACTTCCTATATCAAATTAATCAGTTTTAATGGTTACAATAATTTATATATTTATATAAACGATACTAATCCAAAAAAGTTACTTACCGGCTTAAATGATTTATTCACTAGTCCGAATAATTATTGTACTGGTTCGTATAAATTACTTGTTCAAATAATTTACCTGTTCAAATACTTTACTTCCTGGATTAGAATTAATTACTCGATTAGAGTAATTTATTCAGTACAAATAATTTATTGGATGGTTCAAATAAGTGGGGTTACATATTGATGATGCAAATAATATACTTACACAGGCCTACTGTTGCGAATAACTTACTTACTGGTTCAAATAATTTACTTTCAGCTACAAATATTGTATTTACTGGTACAAATAAAGTTCTTAATGGTTGAAATGATTTAAATTCTGGTTCAAATAAATTACATTCTGGTTGAATTAATTTACTGACTAGTTATATACTTTTTAGTTAATTCAAATAATTTATTTACTGGATCAAATTAATTACTTAATTAATGATTAGAATAATTTACATATCGATTGTAATATCTACTTACTCTTTCAAATAATATACCCACTGGTTGGAATAATTTAGATTAGTGGTTCGTGTAGCTTATTTACGGACTCGAATAAATATATTAATGGTTGGAATAATTTGCTTTCTGGTTGGAATAATTTACTTATAAGTTCAAATAATTCATGAACTGTTTTGAATAGTGGATTTACTGGTTCAAATAATTTATTTACTGGTTCGAATGAATTTGTAAATGGTTGGGATAATTATATTCTGGTTCCAATAATTTGCTTAATGGTTTGAACGTGTTCAAATAGTTTATTAACTGTTTGGAATAATGGACTTACTATTTCAAATAATTTTATTGGAACAAATCATTTTATTGGATCAAATAATTGACAGGTTCGAATAACTAACTTTCCAATTCAAATAGTTTAGTTAGCAATTTAATTGTTATGTATTATATACGTGGTGAAAATTTGCTGCTGAAAGTTCATAATGGTATTTGATAATTTTGTGGAATGACAGAAAAATAAACTTTTAACTTGTTACAGGTTGGAAGAATTAACTTACTGGTTCAAATATCCAGAGTTGATTTCCCCCGCCGTGGTGACATGGAAAGTACGATGGCTGCTTGCCCTCTTGATAGTTACTGAAATCAATACATTGTTTCTCATTGGACTTGATGGTGAAGTCGTCATGCCAAGATAAATCAAAGTTCTGAGAGGGGGGGGGAAAGGATGGAGAAAAGGATGGATTCATCATTTTCATTGATGCTTTTTAATAACGGGGGTAGATGAGCCATTCAAACCCATTGATGAACCAGTTAGAGACACTGGATTATAGACATCATCACCCAAACTTAATTAAATCTACTGGCCTTATAAGTGAGAGGAGAGAGATAATTGCTTAAAGGCACATCAACAGCGAGGTTGTATTAGTTTAATTATATTAATTATATTCAAGTCACTTTGTTAACGATAGAAACAAATAAAAGGAATGACCATCCGGGATAACTCACTACTCTTTGCGAACAGACGGCCAGACTAGAATAACGAGACAGGTAGTCCTGACAACGGCACCGCCATTAAACATCCGATGGATGCCCCTCACCAGGTTTAGCCTATGAACCGACATAGCTACTGGGGTATGGCCACTGCCATAAAGACAGTTATTGGGAGCCAATGGTGAGAGTTGAGTGATTATACGCAATTTTCATAAAATACAACATTCCCAACCTGCTACCCCCAAACGTATATAATTTTGGATAAAACATGATCTAGGCGCAACATGATGGCACGTACACCAAATTAATGTAATATTTGCATTTCATATCATCTCATATTTACATTTTGGTCACTTCTGACTCATTTTGTCAGAGCAGGTCACATATAATAGGACCAATGTACATAGAGGATCTGCACTGAAGTCATGTGAAATACTGTATTGTTGATTGATTACAGGACGCCCTTCTGTATCTAATATGAATATCCCACGAGTCTCAAGTAACCTTCATTCAAACACGGGTCTTTCTAAAGGATCCATAATTACCTGTGTTGCTTGTTCCCGAAAAAGTGTGATTTTGGATACAATAGCCCAGAGAGCAATCACTGTGTAGCATTTCAAGCTAAACTGTATGCATAGGATGTGGGAGATGCTGTATGCACGGGAGATTGTTACTGGCAGTCTATGATATGAATGCACTGACAACAGTGACTTCATCGCACTACTGAACCGTTTGTTGAATCAGAGTCAATAACATGGTATTATTCTGAGGTAGGATAGTAGATATAGTGGTATGCACTAGGGGTTTATTGCTTTACAACTGTCAGACATGTATCCAGAATGCTTGGGCAGACAGTTGGGACATACATTACCATGGTGTATGTGATACACAATGACTAATGGCCAAAGTAGTTACCAGAAAATGGTCTTTTATTGACATAGACAAACAGATTCATAATCCATATAAATCACTCCCATTGTCAACTATACAACGGAATAAATTTGAAGAGACCTTCCTTGGACATACACCTTGTAGGGAGGGACGACCATTGCATAGAACCACAAACAGTCGTAATATTGATCGATTAGGCATACTGGCACTTTTCTGAGCCACCTAAAGAGCCTTGGACACGTCAGATAGAGCTACTGGAATATAGTTGTCATCGCTCCATATGTTAGAAATCCTAGCCCTGCGATTACCAAGTCCAACGCTATACGCATTGAACAAAACCCCAGAGAGTAAGCCCGTGTGACAGTTTCACAAAGGTAAATGATAACTATAAAATGGGTTCTTAATATCCATTGAACAAAACCCCAGAAAGTTACCCCGTCCGACAGTTTCACAAAGGTAAATGATAACTACAAAATGGAATCTTGTTTCATTGAAAGTGTGCAAGGTTGAGGTTCAGGGTAAGTATCATAACCTTAACCCTAAGCGTTCAACAACTCATTTAAATATGAGCGTATGAACGGAAATCAAGACATTATTTTGTTTGGTGCAGACAGATGGCGGTTATTAGGCTTTTTCAAATTTAAATAATCCCGGGCACATCCATGGCACTACAATTTTATGTGATGTGCCAGTGTACTGGAATGATTCATAACTATCATGCATGGAGGGATGTACACCGGAATTTATGAGCGCCGAGCAGCTGAACATTTTTACTAAAGGTACACTATCCCGCGACCATCAACATGTGGTTCAGGATAGTTCAAATTATGTGTCATTAGTCTGCTTGGCTTGTTAACACTGTTATGGAAATTCACTGTAAAGTTATCGAATAGCAATCTTGTCAATTAACTAAACTGATCAGATGATTGCTCAAACCTATAAATAATTCCGGCACAAACTTGTTGCAAACATGTGAATATTATTTTTAATCTTATTAAGTTGTGTTCGGGCCTGTACAATTTAAACAGGGCCAGTAGATTGCGGAAGTCACTGGCCCTTCGGGCCAGTAGGAATTTTTCCCTTAAGACGAACCCTGAGGTGATTGGTCAATTCGGGATATGCCCAAGCATGCAAGTGTCGCCGCAAAGAGGTGGTCTTCCACTACAGGATTTTTAGAAATAACGTGCCTGAGTTTTCCTGGCATCTGTAAACATAATTAATTGTTTTCGTTCAGCTGGAAAAAAAATACAATTTGTTTGTTTCGATACCAACATTTTATTTTTACATAGGCCCTGGCTATTCCCGTGTTTTTACACAACAGTTTTTCCATGTTTTTATATGACATGTTTTTATACGACAATTTGTTGCATCAAAGAAATAACCGAACAAAACTGTAAAATATATTAAATACTGTATTTCATACTTGGAATTATGCTGCTGGTGCTGCGACTGGACCTAGAATTAGATTCACCTCAAAATTAATCAGCTGGTTGTTAACTGCTAATTTATTCGATGTAAGACGGTTGTTTCTTATTAAAGGATTTTGATAATAACATGACTCGCAATATATATAGGGTCGTTTTAAATATATAAAATTGAAATTTCACATTAAAAGCGACAATTGAAACGGATGGTTCCGATACATACATGGTGTACAGAGGGCGATTGCATTATATATACAGTATAGGCAACTGGCACATGACGCGGTTTGCAGCTGATACAACGACACCATTCGTGCTCAAACAGCCGAGTTGTTACATGTTGCATACATACAACAGTACTAGTATACTGTGTTGTCCATACATAGGAGGCACATGATTTTATTTGTAGTATAAGCAAGCCAAATTTGTTCGTTGACCTATCACATCGATAGAAATCGGCAACGTTGTTAGTCCTGTAATACCCACTTCAACTTTTTTTGGGTGGGGATTATCACCAATATCAGTTTGAATCCTGCCATCCAACTGCTAGCGTCCATAGCCATAATCACCATTTCACCAGCCCCTCTAAAATGACTTTCAATATAATACTTCCATATCAGGCATGGTTTCCTCCTTCCACTTCTACCAACTTTCATGTCAGACCTCGCCATTTTTGGGAGCCATAATCACGATTTCCCCAGCCCCTCTAAAATTACTTTCAATACAATACTTCCATATCAGGCATGGTTTCCTCCATCCACTTCTACCAACTTTCATGTCAGACCTCGCCATTTTGGGGAGCCATAATTACGATTTCACCAGCCCCTCTAAAATTAATTTCAATATAATACTTCCATATCAGGCATGGTTTCCTCCATCCACTTCTACCAACTTCCATGTCAGAGGTCGTCATTTTGGGGAGACTATCGGCGTGAAATACGTACCTGTTGATGGGCATTCTTGTCGCATGGCCTGAGTGTAAACGCATTCCCCTGAGCGGTAAGGCACATGTCGATGGACACACTTTTTATCTGGGAAAATGGAGAAAATTGATATTCGGAATAAGTGAACATGCATTGTAGTAAGTGAACATGCATCGTAGAATATACCTGTAGTTTAGCTAAATGTTCCTGGCTATTAATCCACTCATGAAATAATTAATGATTAAGGAACAAACTGCAGTTTGTTGACCCGCTGTTTGGCCTGGAAGGGTTATATGTTTATTTCTTGTATTGTTTCCGTTTAGGTAAACGACCGATATCACCGTTTACCGTTTTCAAAAATACTCATTCCGTGTACAACGACATTTCGCCCAAAGGTTACATTTTCCCAAAAATTACCTGTAAAACCACACATATTTCCAGATTCATTGCTCAGAAACTAAGCTTAGATATGATAACGTAGCAATGTATTTCCTTCAAAGAATAAAGTCATACAGAATTCCCGAAAATGACACAATTCCGTGTTACTGTCACAGGCACGCTACCAGGATCCAAAAATAACGGGGGGACCGGAGGCCTGGAGCCACAAGAAATTCAGGAGGACCAGACGATCTGCCTTGGTGGTCCTGTTGGCTACTAAAAAAATATATATACATATCCTGTCTACCACACCTCCAAGACATAATCAATAAACATTTTCACATTTTACAACTTTCAGAAAAATGTGTAAAATTTTCCCTCAACCAACTAGGAATATTTACAGACAGCCTCCAAACCTGTGGCAAACTTTTGTCAGGGCAAAAGTTAGTCCAGTGAATAATACTATATTTAGAGGGTATTTCAAGACACACAATCATAATTGTGTTACTTGCCTTGCTTTAAAAGAAACTGAAGTTTTTCAGAGCAGGTCACATAAGGGTAATGCAACTCAAGGTAATATGTGTATTCAAAATACATCCTCACCAATCAACTGATCCAAATCTCGACTGACTAATGAATATTCACATTACAACCGCACCACTCACCAATCCACTCATTCTGGGGTTCGGCTCTACGGGCGGATAGTGCTCCAAAATGTCTGGCGCCACCTCCGTCATGAACCATGTGAAGTTCTTACAGTGAAGTCGTTCCCGCAGCGCCAGCTGCTTGCTGATGTCACCAAACGGGCTGCCGCGCAGGTTGGGCTTCCGCCTGTAGAAGTGTTCCTTCCACCCGCCGTCCATCCATACCTCCACAACTCTCTGCAGATTCTGGGGGGAAGATTGACGGAGATGGAATTTAAATGACACGTGATGCACCATGGTAGGTCAGACATTATGTCGGCCCTTGCTCGTGTTGAGATATTTGTGGAAAAAGCAGGGGAGACCTTTGCCATTATTTTGATACCAAATCAAGGAAATATTATATCCATAGACAGGCCTCCTGGTTTAAGAAGCGCCAGCGCGATCGCGCTCCTTAAACGCTCCTGGCATGCACCGAGGAGCGCCCTCTATGCGCTCCTTAAAAAAAGATTATTTTTTTTTTAATTTTAAATTTGCATGTGTTTACCTTATTTTCTGACAGGAGGGTGTCTAGATTCAACCAAGTCTTTAACATGTTTTACTTTAGAACACTTCCTTGAACATTGTTATGTACATTATTAACCAATTAAACAACGACTATAATATCCAGGAGAGCTATTGCTCTCCTGAAACTCTCCAGGAGAGCATTAATTTTTCATACGTGGAGGCCTGCATAGATACTGAGTTTGTTTCATGGAGATGGTTAGATTTCATTGCACGGGTTATCTATTTTATTTTGTAATTCGTTCGGAATAAAGTGAGATACCGCCACCACTGCATCGTCAGTTCGCCCATTGTCATTACGGTTTATAATTTTTACACCAGTTTTATAAACATTTTAAATCAGCTGACTTTATTTAATGTTTCTTTCAGAATAAGTTTTATTGATGAAAGTGATTTTATAAACATTAAAAATTGCTTCAACGCTAATATTTGTAACAAATGTTGAAAGGATGGCCGCTATGTCAAGAAAGAAATACCTTCTAGTCTTGCGTGTAACATTCGAGATTCAGAGCCTAAGCTTCCAACGTTAACGTTAAGTCGCCTAAATCGAAGCCTCCATTTTGGAGGATAAGCTCTCCTAACATCATACCTAATCTGCAGTGGTACATCACCTATGTGAACTTCTCCCCCTACTAGAGGAGAGCAAGGTCAATAAGGCATTTTGAGATATCAATGAATCAGAAATATTTTTTCTGGAGGAGGGAGTGCTACAGATTAGGCTTCGGACGGTAGAATGTTCTTTCCACCCGTCGTCCATCTACACCTCCCAACACTTTCTGGAGATTCTGACGGGGAGGAGATTGACACAGATTGAACTTTAGTGATTATATGTGACCCATTACCCCATAAATTAGTATGCGTTTGTCTGCAAACATGAAATTCATTCAAATTGGCAATATTATGGAATACTCACAATTTTGTTTATTTTCACATTTTTATTAAATTGCAATAACATCATAATTATTTCATACAAAAACATATTGTGGTGAAAGCCTAATGCAGACAGTTAACTATCGTGGTAAAACATGTTCCTATACTGTAGTACAGTACGGCCAAAGGAGATGAAAACATCTGTTGAGCTGGCCGGTCAAACACGTTAAGAGGAAAACTTGAACACGAATTAATAATTAATATTTCAGCACTGTGTCTCCTCCAACAGTGAATCGGGTCTCGGCATTCATCCCTCCTTTGTGCCACGTCATATGCACCCCCACCCAAATTCCCAGTGTAGTTAGTTGTATCTTGACTATGGTCAACCATGTCAGTTTTTGTCCTCTATATATTCTCGTCTTCCTCTCAGATTCTATCAGTGTACGTTTTGCAGACGTTGTTTCTGGCAGCCGTAGTGTGTGACCTAACCAACGAAGCCTTGCTTCTGAGGAAATAAGACTTCTTTTCCATTCCCGATGTAGTTTGGCATGTAGTTCTTTGTTGGAAATCTATACTGGCCACTTGATGTTTAGCAGTTTTCTGAAATGCGTTGATCAGTTTTGCCCACCTTTTCCTTTAAAAAACGTACCACAAAGCACATGCTAAAGTAACCATCATTGTGAATGATACTTAGGTTGAGTGATGGGCTAGACTTGGGTATGTACTCTCCCCTATTGGTTCCAGCCTCGTGTAAAGGTCCTCGGGACAGGTCGTTTCAGGTTCCTCTGCCAAAGAATCCCCAAAACTTACTGGTTTGGGTATTCCGAGTAGACTATACTTACCTTAGCTTACATCCTAAATGCCACTCTCCATCTACACCCCATTGAACTGAGAACATTTA
>JAODAI010075444.1:0-11855 GCA_027575025.1 Scotoplanes globosa | reverse complement strand
CCCATATAGAGGATATTAAAGTAACATCAACCCAGACTATATCTGTTTGAATTATTGGGAGTATCATGTCATGTCATGCACCTCCTTCCCCTCCCCACAGAGGATATTAAAGTAACATTGCAGCAGGCGCGGATCCAGGGGGCGCAGGGGGCGCGCGTCCCCCTATTTTTTCACTTTAGTGCATAGACGTTACACTATTCACCGATAATTCCATTACAAAAATGTGTTGGGCCCCCCCCCCCTTTCTAAACATCCTGGATCCGCCACTATATATAGTATACAGAGGATGGAGCTGCCACTGAAATTGACCAGAGATTGGTATGCCTAATATTTAGTATGGGTGTCAGCATCGTGCTAAAATATTTGGTTACGTATTGCTATATTCATAGTGTTGTGATCATTTGATGGACACCAAATTGTTCATTGCCAGTTCCAATTAATGCGGCGTCTTCATACTTTAAATAAATGATATATTATGCACATGAAAATACACTGAAGATGATCGGCTATATGTCATACAATGATGTGTGATGATTAATATAAATAATTATAGACCTATGCAGTTAGATCGATGTCTAGGAAAAATAACCCAAAATGCCTGGGTATTTTATATAAATAAACATGCTACTAAATAGCATTCATTGTTTAAATGTGGTTCTGTTCGACTATGAAAGGCCACTATGGAATTTCGGAATTCGAAATCATCCGAGACAGTCGGGCCCAAGACTCCTATAAATAAATAAACTTCCGGTGAATCACTCTCGTAATGTTGTTTGTGTTATAAGTCAATGTCAGTCTACTATATAACATCAAAAAGTGAGCCACAAATAACCCTGTGCAGTCATTATACAAATAATATGGAATTTTAAAGTTCTCCGAAAGTCATGTATACAAAATTTGACAAATTATCACAAATATGCCTAATTTGATCCAATTCGGACTCTACGGGGCTACAAAATATACCGTTACTGTGGTCATACTGCTCAGACATTGAGAAAAAAATGTATGTCGAACATGGAATGGAGTTAAAACGTATTGCTGTAAATTAATTAAGCCAGAATATTAATTCCCAGACTGCAAGTTTCATAAACAAATTAACGGTGCGACTATTTGATATATAGGGGTATAGTCTCATTTCATTACGTCTACAATCGCTATCCTATATAAAGTGAACCTTATATGCATAATTAATCGGAATGCCCGGATGTGTCTTAGCCATGGAGCGCTGAATAGTTCGCATACCAGCCGACATTCCATGCCCAAATGTTCAGGACTGCGAGACAGCTTAGGCGGTGATATCGTGTATGCGACACACACCACTGTTGCACCGACATACAGGAATATACACGTCAAGGTGTTGTCCTAATAATATACATACCATGTATATACATTTGAACTGCATTATGTTAATGTGTAACGATATATGCATATGAATGCAATAAACGCCCTATATATAATATGCCTTAATAATAAATAATATTGAAATATGACGATTAATTTTATGAAACTTTACTTGTCTTCGAATTCACTGCCGATTATATGTAGGGATACTAGTTAGATTATATTATGTACATGGTGTATTATATACTTTCAACTCTTATTAATACTATAAATATTATTTTTCTCAGAGTCAATTCTCTGTCAGTTTTAAAAAATCATGGCAAGCCTATCCTTCATATACGCTGTGTGCCTTTAGACTACGATATATATACACACACACACACATATATATATATATATTATATATATATGATCATAATGATATATATTAACTTGATATATATAGGCATATTGTGATATGGCGGATGTACTTGTCACAGGGACCCTTGCAATAAATCAGTCAAATTTGATTTGAATCGGGTAAATTTTGAATAAATTCAATTTGGAATATAATCTGGTCAATTTGGAGTAAAATTTAATAAAATTTGTCTATATTTCTGGTTGGGGGCCCCTGGGACAAATTATCTTGTCAAAATTGACTAGTTCTTTTAGAGTGTATGCCAACCACAGCGCCACCTATTCTTCTATATTATCATGTGTTGTAAAAACACCATCCGAACATATAATTATGTCCTATACTAAAAGCAGCCCACTTGTTACTTTCCTAGGTATACGGCATGCACCCAGCACCTATATGTAATATATGTGTGCACGAAAGTAGAAAATGCTTGGATTTTATTCGTTCAATTCATATGCCTGAACTAATTGGTAATGATGCCCAAATCACCTTGTTTCCACTATTGAGGCTGCTTTTAATTCCACATGACCTTTATTTCAATATTGGGTCGCTTCAGTTTTGGTCTTCATTTCGATTTCTTTTACTTGAATTATTATATGCTTCGATTTATTATGGGTTCACTGATTCGGATTGATTTGGCCAATCATGTCATCCCTACTTATTCACGACATAATATTATCCATCCCGCCCTCACTTCCCGGATCAATCAATCAATTGTTGAATTTTATGAATCTTCAGAATCAATTAAGTTTTCTCTTCGATTTGATCCGCGCCTTCCACTGATAAGGTCGCGGATTCGGATCATAGGGCTGTACGGCCATAACAATGGTCGTCTATATAGTTTGCGGGTTGCATATTGTAGGCAGGTTGTGGTGGCACGAGCCTGGATTACCAGATTGCATAGAACGTCGTGATCAACAATCCAGTGATCCTAGACTATGAAAAATTCCGATGACGGACTATTAAACCGGAAAGTTAGAAATGAGCCACCAAACAAACTCAACCAAGCATGCCATTGTTTATGATGCACTCCAGTTCTCGCAAGGGACGGAGGATCTTGACAATCAGCAAATCAGCCGTGATTGGCTACAATGGGTTATTGTTATGGTACACTCTTAAAAACTTGAGTTAATTTCAACCAAAAACTTGGTCACATTGATACAACCGACATACCTGACATACATGGGTCATAATGTATAGACAAAAAATGAGTAATTCCCATGTCACTAATGACAATGAGTAATATGACTAGTGAGTAATATCATTAATTCTGATTAAGGTGTTTTTTTAGTGTAGTGTTGAAAGTGGTTATCTCAGTTGGTTATGGATACAGCATTGTACTTGTGAGTAGAGGAGCAGTGTTTCGAATACCGTATAACACACTCATTTTGGGGTAAAACTGTAACTAAAATGAGTCACATATTCGTCATTATTGAACCAAATTGTGTTTATCATTGACCTAAAATTAAGGGCCATATAAATATGATGACCAAGAAGTACAATACACGCGTATAATGACTGTATTCAACACACTCTAAAATAGCTTGTCACACCGTCATATTTGTCATATTGATACATTTTGGGGTAAAATAATAACCACAAGTTCGGTTAATAATGATGAGTAATTTGACCCAATCTGGGTTATATTTTGATAACTAACCGAAGTATTTTAAAGAGTCTCATGATCTGATACATGTAGTGATTGATGGGTTGTCACAGTTTAAAGGGGCAAGGGTGGTGGTTATTAACTTTCAACTAATAAATCAATTAATTAATGGATGTATTGGCCTACAAGTTTACTGTCACTTATAAGTTTATTTCAAACTCTGTCAACATCTTCCGGGTGAGATTTTTTTAGTAGTCGAATCGAGGGTAATTTGATTATCGACAATGACAATTTACGTTGTAGCCTGAAATCACATTGCTGAAATGTGGAGTGTTGCCTATCGGGCCCCGCCCCTTGTCGAAAACTCACTTCCTGTTACATTTTTGGGGGAAGATTATCAAAGACCGCGATGCCGATTATGTAGGAGGGGTGAGAATTTGGAGAAATTCCTGACCATAATTAAACCTTGTTTTCTAATCAATTTCCGCCGTCTTCTAAAATGTTGTCAATTTTTAACCCTCGATTCGACCATATAGGGCCTGCTATAGTAATACAGTTTCGCTTCTGTGGTATGAGTGCAACTCGTATCAATACATAACGATTTGGTTGGCGCACTTGCGCAAATATAGGTCGAACATAATGAAAATGGACGAATGTATTATTATTTATTAGTATTGTATATTTGTTAACTGGTATTCGCCATTTTGTTTTCTTTTCTTCAGGTAAACGACGAAAACAAGGACCTGCAGACTCGCATCAAGCAGCTGGAAACTGAGCTGGAATATATTATTATTATTATTGTATATTTGTTAACTGGTATTCGCCATTTTGTTTTCTTTCCTTCAGGTAAACGACGAAAACAAGGACCTGCAGACTCGCATCAAGCAGCTGGAAACTGAGCTGGATGACACGTCAGAGAAGCTCAACGCTACCATCATAAAATGCGAGGAAGCAGAGAAAGCACAGCAAATGGTAAGAGCAGTGATCTCCCCTACCTCCGCAAGTACCCCAAACTGCACCGCATAATTATAACGCAAGTCACTTGCAACCCAACCCCAGTGTGTCCAACGATAGCCCAGCTCCCTGCTTTATGTACATTTCTAATAGAGGTTGTGCACGTTATACGTTATTTCATCGAAATCAGTAGTATTATAATATAATTGCACCACCGGCATCGGTCTAGTCATTGCTGATTGGCTGATTAACGACGATGATTGGCTGTTCACTATACAACAAATGTAGAGTCAAACCCGTGCAAATTATCTATAGACCTTCTGTACGTGACGTCACTTCACTGAAAAGTACACCGTGGAGGTCAAACTTTTTTTATTATGTGTGTAATCTCGTTGCTGATTGGCTGTACACCACACACGTGATGTTGCCAGCATCCAACTGACCACCAACATGGCCGCCAGTCAGTGAAGTTGATTCACACTAATATGACATCGATGCAGTTCCTCTAGTACCAAATTGTACTATGTTGATATGCGTCGTAAGCTTTTACAACAATTTTTGGGGCGTAATCACACATCTCACCTACTACAAAACTTCCCCCACGTCACATTCTGCTATTGTGTTCGTAACTCAAGTTACGCAAAACCAGTGATGGACGCAGCGTCGATTTTGTTTTAAATTGGGTTGAAGAAAGAGCACTTACCGGCTTTCTCACAGAAGGTAGAGTAAGCCCAAGTTCACTGATATATGCAAGATCCGTTTGCAAGACATGCTAAGGCGTTGACAAAAAAATGTAGAGCTCCAATGATCGAATTTATAGTATAATGCATGGGTCTACACTTTTGACTTGCTCATACAACTTTGAGGTGTACAAATTAACTGTAATAAAGATAGGTAAAATTATATGGAAATGCCTCCTCTTATATGGCAGATAGTGGAGTCCTGTATTTTTCGTGATTTCAAAAAGTATTAACTTTCCTAAATCGTTCAGTGTGATTGCCTAGAAACGTTTAAAAACGCACTTTAATTTTAGTGCACCAAAAGGCGCCGAAGCGAACTTAAGATGTTCTCTAACAAATTGCACATCCCAAAATATTCTCCACACATCGCACATCATTGTGTTATGTAGCCGTTAGTATAAATTGGTTGACTACAATTTTGTCGACCACAAAATTCCAACACGTAGATCGATTAGATTTATAATTCTTATATGCTGCCTCCATTACACGAAAGACTCCGATGTATGGCATACAGCTCCCAGAAAACGGGAAGAAGGAGGACATTGCTCAATAATTACATTGTCGTTGCATCCGTGAATCGAAAGTATACATTTATATGAGTCGAGAGCACCACAGTGACACATTGACCCCGGGGGTCAACGAAACGAACGTACCATGACCTGTCACATTAATGAAACCGAGAGGCATGTGTATTATATTATGTATAGTTATCGCGTTATTATAAATGGCCCATTAAAACTCGAAATGAATCCGTCATAAAACACCACAACTTTCGCTTGCTATTCGATCGGCATGAATTTGTTTGTTCGTATATTATTCCCTTATTGTCATGACAACAGCCGTTATGATACAGTTTCCATGCAAACCATATCATAAACATGAGGCGTATCATTCATACGTTGTAGGCAGTTTCAGTTCCGCAGCAATGTGATGAGTGTCTCAATTACGTTGTTAATAATATTATTAAGAGCAGTAATAATATGAAGCAGTATATGTACTCTTGCAAACCGCTTAATATGCTCGTTTGTTGCACACGAGATTAGAATGCATTATACAAATATTGCATGGTTTCAATTCAATGGTTCAACATAATTCATGGGTTGAAAGGTCATTGTACTTAGGGTCTATCTTTGTATGTTCCGGCTGTCAACCAATGAAATAGTTTAATACAAGTTGAACGAAAAAAATATTATTTGTTTTGTGCAACACTCTTTCATGAATAATTGCAAAGTATGGGTCGGTCGTACTATCTGATCCAAATAACATTATAGGATATATGCTTGCAATTAGGCCTACTCTTTCCCGGTTGCCATGTTTGCCATGCACTTCTGATTATGTGCAGGGTCTGAAAACGATTATGTCAAAGCCTGGCGACAGTAAAACTATTGATTAGCTTACAGCAATTAATCAACTAATTAAATCAAACCATCAATGGTGATTTTGAATCATCACGGCATATGCCTAATATACTGTTTACTTCAATAATCAATCAAGCTCCTTGGTCGATTATACATGATATAGCCATGCCTCTCAAATCAGAATAATAAAGTATTCTCAGACTCCGACTCTCAGTTCTGTTGTTTTATTCATATCACCTGTATCCCGTATTGCATTTCAAAACAAACCTTTAGTTCATATTACTAATCCAGACTTACCCCCTCCCTATCCCCTTCTACCTCACTCTCAATGCACGTTATTTGGCTTACATTGGCGGAAGCTGAACAGAGAGTACAATTAAACGTCTTAGTCAAGATTGGAATGCGACGAGAACCCCCTCTTTGCTCATGTATGTGCACGTGAACTGTATATTTATGCAGATGGTATGTCTCAATAATATAATCAGGCTTGGTCCGGCCTCGGATTCTTCTTACAATACAATTAGTGAATTGACAACTCGGGTACAAACGTAGAGGGATGGAGGATATTTTTCGGCGGGTCGTATATAACAGTTATCTCCTACACTTTAAACAATGGACACATAATTTAATTGTTTCCTCACAATATCGTAAATAATAATTGATAACAAAATATGGTAAACAAGAAACATCGCGGAAAGAAAGCTACACTCATCTGAGTATGAGTTAATGATCCCTACTCAAAATAATAATAGTTAAATGCCATGATTGTTTTTCGGGATTAATAATACACGTAGGTTATAAAGTTACAATAAATTGCATTGTAAACCAATTAATGGATTCTCAGTACAGCCTATACTAATCTTAAGAAAGACGTCACATATACAACTTTGAAAATGTGAAGGCTAGATCAATTGAGGATGTTAATTGTGCACAATTCAATATTTACTGAACGTGAGAATAATTTATACACAATTCAAGAATGAATGTGTTATCACTACATAGGCCTATATCCATTAAATATGGTAGATCGATCAACTCGACAGCAGACTGTATCATGTACGTAGAGCATTACTCCTACGGCTGTGGTGTAATAAACCTCTGATTAATATAATAGGTCATACTGTGTCGTGTAACATAATGTATCTAATAAGATGGCCTATGCTCTCGGATTGAACCACCATACCACGACGTTTTAGCTGTTTAAGTCGTATCAGTACCCATGGTATTATTACCTTGTTATTAAACTATTACTCTGCATATTGATATACTTATTATCGCGGGGTCATTTTCTTTGAAATTTAAAAAATGCTTCCATATCCCCCACATTTGAGGTATACACTGGGGAATGTCGGTAGGTATACATATACTAATATTGCTGTTTTTGTGATCCCGTTGTTCAACCTCAGTGCGCAAGTGTGTCAGTCTGTCGGGGTAATAAAGCTCCGACATTTATGGAATTTAACCCCTCTTGAGGTCGAATCGTATCCAATATATCGTCAATAGTCTGGGTTGTGTGTACACAACTGGCTATATCTTTGAACATCTATAGTAACCCGACCCCTGTAAAGTGAAGGGAATTGGATCAATTGTGTTTAATTTGGTACTCTTGAGACTGATGCTATATACCGAAAATAATACAGGCCAAATATAGGTCAATGGTATTGGACCTATAATGCCTACAATTTCAGACGGTAAAATAGTAATACATGGTCACGAACTCACGATAGTACAGTTAACTTCCTGCCCGCGGTATAAAATATCACGGTGATGTAAACATCATTTGCGGTGATGTAAACATAGTTTGAACCTGCATTTGTTGTTTGCTACAGCCAATCGTTGTCTGTTAAATTGTTAATCAGCCAATCGGCAATGATTATGCCGATGCCAAGAGTATTTTTAACGTGCAGAACCTCTAAGAATTCTCTTAAGCCTATTTGTATTTAATCAACTAATTTGACCATTTAATTACAAAACACACACACACATATAATATTGACTGAACACAAGTTTACTGATCTGTCTCCTCCACTTGATCTGTATGGTCCACTATCTAAGCGGAGCGCCGCCTTCAATCGTCGCGGAGCGTATAGCTAAACAAAAATGAGAAATGAAATGTCCTTAGATGCAATCTGGTGCAACATTCTACGTAATGTAAATTTAGCCCAAATTGTGTTCAAACATATATTGACTGAACTCGTTATCATCATGTCTCCGCATTTCCTTTCCTGATGTAGTTTGGTGTGTAATTCTTTGTTGGAAATCTGTATTGGCCACTGGATGTTTAGCAGTTTTCTGAAAAGTGTTTGTTGGGATGCGTTGATCTGTTTTTCAAGGCGGGAAGCTGCCTACGGAGGCCATGAAAATAACTATGAATAATCAGTTATTATGATCAGTTAAAGCACCGAACACATTAATTATTGTTCGATTGCACGTTTAATGGCTGATTTCTAACATTGGTGCCGTCCTCGAGACTTTTCCTAGTAATGATCACTGGATTGTTCATGATCAACCAATCAGTGGTTCGATTCGAGTAGGCCTACAGCTGGCCTATACTACTTAATATACTTTTTGGTGGAGCTGCGAACACTTAATCAAGATATAGGCTTGTCACTGTAGGGATGTCAGACTGGTAAATATTATTTTACGAAGCTTCGTGTTCTGCACGCGATATTGGAGCACCGTGGTCAAAAATACATGGTCAACAATCCAGTGATCCTCTACTATGACAAAATAAGAAGATGCACATGGCGCGCACATGGGACATTTGTATAATCCTGGTAATTTGATCGACACCACCCGTTCCCGGAGGAGCCTCACTGAATTAGAAACAAGTAGTTATCTGGTGTGTCAGCTATTTCATATTAAGCATCCTTCACTATGATAATTAATATTTAGAAATAAGGTTTAGTGGCCCATTCAATATTATGGTTTCGATTTTTATCATGGTTTCGGATAAGGAAGGAAGGGGTTGGTGTGTCACTGTGTGTGGGGGTATTGGCAAGGTTCCACCCCCCATATACGGGCATGTATAGCCTATCGTATAGTATTATGCTTTCGGTCCCTCGCTTCGCTTCGGATCGTGAAACAATGCTGTTTCGCGTGTTGGCCTCCGGCGTATGCCGTATCACGTGTCCTCTAATTATGGGAGATGTATTATAACACTGCATATGACTATTTTAAACTTCACCTCGTCAAAACTAATGCCAAGTCGACGGTAAGTTGGCATTTGAAAAATGTGTCCCGTCGTGTCGTCCATATATCCATTCCTCTTCCAACGACGTCACGCGTACGTCACGATTGAGAGCGAGGCATTGCAGTCGGGGTAATTAACGAGATGTGATTTTTACCAGCAGTCAATTTATATGAGCGACAATGTTTCAGACTTTAAATTAATCCACTGTTTATTAGGATCGGGGTGCCGCTACGGGGATCACCCGGTACACGTCGCCCAGCATACTGCCCAATGCTACAACATAAGCACAGCATGGAAAATAAGATATTATATTAGTATAGCAAAAATTGAAGGGCTACTATCGAACAAATAATATAATAATAATAATTATGTTGAAGTAAAATTACTTGAGCTTGTCGCATAAGTTTTTCTTGCACTTATTGAAACCCATGACCTCGGCGATCACGAATTCCATGCTGTTACCAATGCAGTGGCTGTTTTAATCTCGTATTATACTATTTTGATTAATTTATCAATATGAAGTTTCTGTTTGTTTATCGTTTCATTCGGTGTGATCCAAATTTATTCTAATCGTCTTTAATAATTAGCTGGATATAATAGAGTCTTATTAGTGTACCCCTTGTTCGTATGATATGTATGCATAGTAGTTAGGTAGTATAGTTTTAGGTTGGTTAATATCTCATCTATTGAACATGATGTGGTGCCTGGTTATTACCCAAAATAGTGAAATTATGACCGAAATGCAACAATTTGATTGGCCACGAGTCTAAAGTGGTCTGGATAAATATTTCGGTACCCTGCAAGTCTGCTTCCCACAATTGCTGTCAATTATGTAAGATAAGATACAAAAACATGTCACCTCGGGACAGGATTATCGTAGATTTACCGTCAGAAATACATTTCCTGTATTATAAGGATAAAGCTTCACAAATATGAACATATTAGATACTGGCGGATGTTTATGAACCCGGCCCACCACACGTGAACTATTGCCATTCAAAACTTGCACGGGTAGAACAGGGACTAAAACCTGTACGTTAGTATTTTCAATACCGATGGAACTTAGGACCAGAATATGTATTTGATAACCTTGATTTACTGAATTGGAGCATTGGTACATATACTGTCATAGTTGTATTCCCAGTCAGGGAATTCGGTTAAATAATTTTCGTGACTTTTATACCCTCTTGAAAACTACATTGAGGTAGAATAATGGCGAATTGCATTCATATCCATATTGAGCTTAGAAGGTAGGCCCGGATTCACACGAGACGCCTCGGGTGCCAGTGCTCCATATATCCCACCCTATTTAAACTATGTAGGTCTTAAAAAGACCGTATTGAACGACGGCAAGCATGTACGTGTTTTGTCGACAGCTGCCATAAACTCATAAGCCCCACACTCAGGGCCTACTTAAGCATATGACTCGGTCACTGAGGACCCTTTAGTCGTGCCCAAATGTATAATGGGATCACTTAATTTGGCCACCAATGTGCCCTTTTGGGGATTTCAGCCAACCAACTTAGTGCTTTGTCATATATTCCTATAAATTATTTTGGTTTGTAAATGTATAGTGAATTTCACTGTAGGCATATATGTTTTAAAATTCAAGGCAAGTTATTAGATGTGTGTGTGGGGGGGAGAGTATTTGATACTACGTCACCTACTACAAATATTAGACCAATCACATACCTATTTCTGAAAAGTGGTGCGCCCACGTGCCGGGCCCCTCGACGAAAAATGCTTCGTGATATATAATTTCCATTATGTTTAGGTCTGATCGACCGTCCGATGTAGAGTCCAACATATCGTACATCAAGTATATAAGAATAGACAATACACTGGTTTATAAGCCTGAACTCTTCTGTAAGAAACTATTACCAGAGTAAGCCAAAAAAGTTAAGAAACTCAAGTTAGTACTACATTGAAAATCATTAAGAAACTCCAAAAATGTAGTATTGAAAATCATAATGAATGTCTTCTTTCGTTATGTGATGTGTACAGTAACTTACTGTATTTTTATATACCGTACGTTATATCTGGTCTTAAAATCACCAATTTAATTTATTTGCTTCAATAATTTAAAAAGCTAGATGTCCTGCACAAGATTGCCAATTATATACCACGTAGGCCTACTTCGATAGTGAAAAATAAGTTACTTCTAAGAAACTTTTAGTAGTAAAATCGGCCAAAAATTAAGAAACTTTTTAGTACTAGGACCTGACCCAAATCAGGCCCTAGTTTCTTATAAAAAAGAAGTTTAGGT
>JAODAI010075333.1:0-11856 GCA_027575025.1 Scotoplanes globosa | reverse complement strand
AGGTACTATAAATACTTTTCAATATATTACCATTTCGAACGAAAACAATGCCCTACATGGAGTGATCTTCAACAAGTTATATCCATGTAAGTAGTAACATGTAATGTGTAAACTGTATTAAACCTAATATGCATAGGCGGATCCAGGAGGTTTAGAAAAGGGGGGGGCGGCCTACACATTTTGTAATGGAAATATCGGTGAATTGTGTGCCTGATATGTGTATATTCCAGCTGACAGTAACAGTTAACATGGCGACATATCGGATGTTGGTCACTTTGGGACTACTGTCGTGGTCCGGGTACATTATAAAGTTGTTGTCGTGGGTACAATGTATAACGGCTCCATTGCAAAAAGATTCATCCTGATATTTTCAGCTTAATAATTGCATATGGGTGTGGCCTGTATCATATAGGGTCACGTATAGGCTCAACTTGCTGTAATGTGACCATATGGAAATGGTAGCATACAAGTTGTATCCATATAAATACTAATATATAATATGTCCACAGCAATAAACTCAATATGTTTGCATTTCTGCTGAATAAAACAGGTTACACACTGATGTGGTATTGAACCCTTTGGGGCTACTATATGGCTCACGGTACAGGATATAGTTGTTGGTGTGTGTATTTTTTGAATAACCCAATGCATACATGTTCCTTTGCAAAATGATCCATCCTTGTTTTTCAACTGAATATACATATATGGGCGTGGCATTTGAAACTACTATCTAGGGCCCTCTAAAGACCCAATTTGTTATGAGTTATCATCTTCACATAATCTGACCCCGGGTAGTGGTGTCATACAAGTTGTATACATGTATATAGTGATATATAACAGGTCGATTGTTAAACTAATATGTGTGTATTTCAGCTGTATACCACAGTTAACATTGATATATATATATTATTGTGCCCATTATGGTTACTGTCTGGGCTCCGATGTAGGATACAGTTGCTGTCGTGGGTATCTTTGAATACCCTTGAATAGTCCCATTGTAATAGGATATATCCTTGTATTTTTCAGCTGAATAAATGCCTCTGAGAGTGGCCTTTGAAGCTACTATATAGGGTCATGTATATAGGCCCAACTTTCTGTTATTAGCATTTTAACCGAATGTCACACCCGGGAAGTGACATCCTACAATTTATATCCACGTAGATTGTAATATATAATATGTTCACTGCATTAGGCTTAACGATCTAGTAACATGGTTCTATAACTTCACTGTATTGAAAGCATTGCATATTACAATTAAATCCCCTTTTGAAAAAAAAAACCCAAAATGTACATAATCGTTGAAAATAAGTGATTTCAATTACGATTCCACACAATTTCCGATTTCTTACGAAGCCAATAGAAAAATAAGGTACGAACCTCGTGACGTCACAGCAGTACATTCGCGTTCGTACCAACTCCATTCAGTGTGTGATTCGCGGAGTCACAGCAAGAATACTTTACATTTATATTTAACGATAAATACGTGATTTCTTACTCAAAAGTTACCAAATAAGATATGTATGTAATGGGGAGATTATAATGTTGGTACTGAACTAGTTGCTTTTCACATAGCATCGTTAGTTTTCTTGGTATAACCACCGGGATTATTGAAGCCACTGTGTAGGACCATGTACACGCCCAAGTTGTTGTCAAATTACCATATACACCGAGTGTAAGCACAGGGAGTGATATCGTACAATTATATCCATGTATATAGTGACAAGTTATCGTTCCACTATATTATACTAATATGTGTTTATTTCAGCTGACAAAAGTTAACACAGTGTTGTAATTGGGTAGTGGGCCATTTGAGGCTACTGTCTGGGCTCAGATACAGGATACAGTTGCGGTCTTGGATAGTTTGTATACCCCAATGTTTAACGATTTCATTGTAAAAGGATATACCCTTTTATTTTTAAGCTGAATAAGAACATATGGTGTGGCCTTTGAAGCTACTGTCTAGGGCCATGTATATCCTCAAGTAGCTGTCATTAACATTTTCACCGAATATGACACCCTGGTAGTAGTATTCAATAAGTTGTGTCCTTGTATCTCTCAGTATTTATAAATGCAACATATGTTGTACCCTCAGTGCTACTCGTATAGCATATTAATTGGCAGCAGTATCGAATATTGATATGTGACCGAATATGAACATATTCCCAACAAAATGTAATTTGCTAAACTTTGTCCAAGATTAATGAAAAATCATTAAAAGCATTGGCGATATTTTGTGGGTCACTGTATGTGTAAATGTATCTGGACGACAAGACCGTTTTTCATTTTTATTTAAGATATCATTAATACAGCCCCAAGTGACTTTCAAATCATATTTCGTATCGCTGAAAATTGTATTAAAATATATTGCCCTTTCAATCTGCATATAACCGTGGTCATCGTATTGAAACTGCGCTTACTCGTATTAATAATAACATTATGATTTCACTTGATCACCGGAACTTGTGTTTTTAGTTATATAGGATATATATACATCATTTGATACGGTAGATCATGCCGCGTTGTTGTCTCAGTTACAACATAATTTCCTTGTTAAGGTTTAGTTCTTATTTAAGTACTCGTTCACAAAGTGTTCATTCTGGTAGCAAAAATATAATGTTATTACGTATGGGGTTCCTCATGGTTCTGTTCTGGGACCTGTATTATTTTCACTCTGTATTAAAGTAGTTGGTGATACTATCCGTAATCATGTAATTTATTTTCACCAATATGCCGTTGATGCGCAATTATATATATTTCTTCCAACGAATGTCATATATTATCAGCTTTTTATAAAATGGAACGTTGTATACATGACCTCTGTCAATGGATAAACAACCACAAGTTAAAATTGAACATTGATAAAACATAATTTATGGTTTTTCGTTCTAAATTTTGTAAAACTAACTTTCAAATTCCATGTTTGTCTGTTATGCCATAAAATCAAAGTGTCAAAAAGATTAAGAAATGGAGGTGGTTTGTTTGATAATACTCTATCTTTGGATTATCAGATTTCAAAGACTTGTGCAGCCGCTAATTTTCAGCCAAAAATATCTTGTACATTAGACAATTTCTTGATAAAAAAGGGCATATATATTAATTCATGCATTTGTTTCTTCTAAGCATGATCTTTGTAACTATATATTATTCGGTTTATCTATTCGTCAAAAGAATAGACTTAAAAAAAATCAAAATACGGCAGCACGAATTATTAAAATGTATCCAAGACGTAATCACATTACACATATTATTTATAATTTATACTGGCATCCTGTGAAATATCGGATTAAATTTGAAATACTTGTTATTACATTTTGTAGGCATATATTTAAACAGCCTCATTATATTGGTGAACTGATTCATCCTTATAAACCAGCCCGCAATCTGTGTTCATCCAACAAAAATAACTTAGTACAACCGCAATAAAATATTATATGTTATGGAAGTAAATGCTTTTTAATTGCAGCTGCAACACTTTGGAATCAATTACCAGAATGTGTTAAATCATGTGATACATTAACACTTTTAAGAGGTCATATTTTCTCAATTTATTATAATAAATGCATATTTTCATGAACCATACTTCTTTTTATTTAAAATGCAAATTTTGGAAAGCGCTTTGAACCGTAACCTTCTGGTCTTAAACAGGAAAAACGCTATATAGATATTTAATATTATAATTATTATTAATATTATTATCGCGTTTTCTTCGCTATTCGAATAACATGATTAAGCTTATTTATATATTTATTATAATAGTGTTTATGTGAAGCAGTTAGATGTTTTATGAATAATCTGTATAGTCTGTTTTTACTTTTAGTAGAGCAAATCATACCTCGTTGTGTCCACTGCTTCTTAGTGTGATTTGTTAGAGTTAATACGATACCCACCATGTACAACTATATACGTATTTTTATAAATAAATTAACTAATGGCGCTTTTTCAACTTTCAGAAAATGACTTTTCTTCAATGTTAGGGGGTCAGGGGTTGAAGATGTTGAAAACGTAATATTTCCTATATGTTATAAAACTAAGATTATTGCATTTTTGAGGAGGTGTATGTCTTTAATGTATAGTTGAACAACAAATATTAATCACAAATCACTAATCCCATTAGATGGTTGCCTCCGTGTGTAACAAGTCAGAGATTCCTGCTGGTTACAACAACATCCACACCCCAACACATCTTAAATATCAATACTACATATTTGAATATCAGGAACATTTTACAATGCAAATTCAAACATGTTTTTGTTGACAATTACTACGCATCAGTCAACTACGAATCAGTCAGCTCACCCGTCAATAGTATCTGTCACCTAATCGGTGCAATGAGTTCCTGCTTAGAATACTACTAGTTGTAGGCATGTGACAGTCTTCCAGACTATATAAATCATCATTATTATTACTATGAATACTTTGCGAACAATTACTTAAATACGAAGTAAACCAGGCATGAGCACCAGTAGTAAAGTATTAAGCGTAGTTTCAATACAGTGACCACGCATATATACATTTGGAAATGGTAACAACATATTATTATTCTCAAGATGGAGTTGAAATTGAGAATATCCAACCCTCTCAAGTAGCTTAGAAAGGAACGTGAAATTTGAAATAGGTCCACAATTTGAAAGTGAAGTAATATCACTTTTGAGTTCCTTAATTCCTTAATGATTGCTGCCTTTAACACAATATGAAAAGTTGAACTTGATATACTTAGGTTAATTTTTCGAGTAATTACTGGGAAGAGAACATTCAAACATGTTTTAACAAGATCCATTAGGATTGGGTCACCTCTACTTTTTTATATTTTTTAATCGTAATATTTGTCCGTATCCTCCTGAGTTAATAAATCAAATGCAGATAAGTACTGGTGATTTAATGTCGGACCAATATCCTTCGAGTGGTCAATATTCAAAGGATTAGTATTAAATTATGATTGAATAACCGCAATTTTATCCTGAAAAAATGTATTAAATGTGTCAACAATATCGTGTTGTTTCATAAGACTGTATGTAGTAGAGGATTTAGTTTGAGTCTTAACAAATCCATTTATAAAATGAAATAACTAGTTATAAGAGATCTCACAGTATAACATTATTCAATATTTGTGGGAGATGCACGGCGAATTTAGTCATTCTCCATTTTCGCTTAGCGCACTTCTATAGTGTGTTAGCGTTGAACATCTGCTAATTAAGCCAAGGTGCGGCATACTTCTAACGTGAGCATTTTTAGTTATAACTGGAACATGTTGGTACAATAAGTTAGATAATATACGGTTATATTGTAATACTAACTCTTCACTTGATGCATTACCAATCGGATAAATGTTACTTTCAAAAATATCTGTCTTAAATGAGTCAATATCAGCATGGTGATCAAAAATACCAACGTCACAAACCAATACATTTTTAGTAATATCTCCAAACTAGGAGCATGTCATCAGTAAATCAAGTATATGGTTAATCTTATGTGTATCTGTTTTCATCTGCTGAATATAATTATACGCATAAATAGTATCAATAAATGTATTAACATTGCAATTCCCCTTATCATCAATATTAATATTAAAGTCACCTGTCAAAATATTACTCCAAAATTATCCAAACATTTACATATTGTAAAAATGTATCAAATTCATCATGAAAGAGATGCATTGTTGAATTTAGTTGGTGGCGGTCGGTATATAATAAAGAGTCGAATTTTAATATAATTGGTATATAATTCAATGTGCACAAAGGATTTATAACTGCAATGTCAATTTTGAATAATGATATTAAAGTGTGACTAGTAGAATAAGCCAACCCCAACACCTCTACGACCCTTCCTAGAATAATTGGACGAATACATATCCAGGAGGTGTAATATCAAATATGATAGCCGTATCATCATATGTCAGCCACATTTCAGTATAAATAATTACTCCAGTAATCAAGAAGGCAAAAGGTGGTATTGATTCACTTTCAAATTATCGTCCAATCTCTTATTTGCCATTTATGTCAAAGCTACATGAGAGGATAATTTACTCTCAGTTTCAACTTCATCTTGAGGACAATACTCTTCTAGTTCCGTTCCAATATGCATGTAGTCTAGGCCACATAATTGAAACTACCCTTTCTCGTATTAATTATGATATTATTACTTCAGTTGCAAACTTGTATTTCTTGGGATATTGGATTTAGGTGAACACTCACAAGTTAACGCTTAACATAGGAAAAATATAATTTGTCGTTTTCGCTCCAAATGTAATAAGTATAATATTGAAATTCCATTATTGTTGTTAATGGACATCAAATTAACGTTTCCAATAAATTACGTAACCTCGGTGCATTGTTTGATAGCACATTATCTTGGAATTATCATATTTGAAAGATTTGTGCCGCTTAAAAATATTTCGTATATCATGAAATTTGTTGATGAAAAGAGTGCGGAAATTGTAATTGATGCATTTGCTTCTTCAAAGCTTGAGTTTTGTAACTCTCTTTTGTTTCGATTGTCAAATCAACAGATTGTTAGGCTTACAATAAATCAAAATACAGGTGCACGTATTATTAAAAATACTAGACGTAATCAATCTACACCAGTAATTTAGGATATACACTGGCTTCCTATTAAGTCCTGCATTATCTTTAAAAAATGTATTACCTTTTGTGGGCTTAAATTTAACGAGCCGCTTTATATTGGTGAATTTATTCATTATTATAAACCTTCTCGTAACTTGCACTCTGCCAGTACAGATCGAATAGTACTACCACTTTATAATATAAATTGCTATCGTAGTACATATTTTGCATTTGCAGATACTTCACTTTGGAATCAATTACCAGATAGTATCAAATCATGTGATACATTGGTCTTGTTTAAAGAAGTATCTTAAGACTCATCTTTTCATACTTCAGTATGATTAATACACTTTTAATTTTCATAAACATTGATTATGTCCATGTGTACATTAAAACAATCGATGTGAAGCGCTTTGTGGTGGACTTTTAGTGATATTATGCAGGTAAAGCGCTATATAAATGATTAGTATTATTAATAATATTATTACTATAAAGACAATAATTGGACTGAGTGTACTATCTTGTCTAGGCCCACTAGTAACCACAAATTATTATAACATCCCCGAACTAATCATAACACTACACCTTGTACATTAACAAATTCCCTCCACTATCCTAACTTCCGATTCAGGTATACCCACCAACCTTAATGTATATATAACTAATTTCCTTGGAACCGTATCATAGGCCTTCTCCAAATCTTAAAAAAAAATGTCATACTCCCTTTCACCTCCAATGTATTAACCCCAAGCTCTTCTGACATCCCCGAACCAACCTTGTACATTCAAAAAGGCCCTCCACCATCCTAACCTCTGATTTAGGTACACCCACCCACCTTAATGTAGACATAACTAATTCCCTGGGTACCGTGTCATAAGCCTTCTCCAAATCTACAAAACCCAACTTATTTTCCACCAGCTACCTAAGAGAGAACAGCCCTTCACTTGTCCCTCTTCCTTTACGAAAACCCTGCTGTTCCTCCCCGATCTCCGTCTCAACTCTAGCCCTAATCCTTCTATCCAAAATCCTTTCCAAAAGCTTAAAAACCTGTCCTAGAAGTGTGATACCCTGGTACTTTCCTGGGTCATGAACATCACCCTTTGCTTCCAAATAGGTACAATAAGGCTGGGTCGAAGTTCCTTTGGGGTACTCCCCTCCCTCATATACACATTGAGCAGTCTCCTTAACCATTTCACACCCACATCCCCTGTAAGAACAAACATTTTAATTCACCCCATCATCATATAGCTGCTTATAAATACACTCTTTCATATCACATCTTACCTTTTCTACGGCGTTCCTATAGCTGCCTTCTTTTTCTGCCCACATAGGTGGCGTAAGGCTAACTCCATTTGTATTCTACAATCCCTGGCTTCTTCTAATTTCTTCCAGACCTCCCTCTTCTCACCTACTGCCCTCTCTACATCCTTCGTCCACAACATGTGGCTTTTCTTCCACGAACCCCCTTCTTTCTCTGCACCCACAAAAGCATGCTTAAATAGACACACTCTTCCTCAACCCCACCTACCTGCTCATGTAGGTCCGCAAAGCTCCGCGCCTCCCTATCCGTATACACTTCTGCCACCTGCCCCTTACATAACCACCATTTAATCACGTTTTGGCCCACTTCCCTCACCACGTTACGCTTCTATACCCACAATGCAAAAAACAGAGGTTTGTGCTGCGTGGCTCCCCGGCTAAAATATTACAGTCTTTAACTCCCCACAATCGCCCCTCCGAACTACCAGTAAGTCCACCTCCGTCTTGTCCAGCCAACTCCTATACGATATTTTAAGACTGGCTCTCTTTTTGAAGAAAGAACCGGGCCACCACCATGCCATTACGGAAGCATAACTCTAACAACTCGCTGCCTTTCCTGTTAGGCTGTTCCTCGTACCCCATCCAAAATTCCCTACACTTTCCTCTGCAACAACCCCTCTACCTCCAATATGGGCATTAATGTCCCCCACTACGCACATCATGGTACCCTCCTCAACCTGACACATCATCCTCTCCAGCGCATCTCTAAAGGCAATGGTATCAGCTTCCGCGCTCCCTGGTTGGGGACCATATACAGACACAATACCTACCGGTTGATTAGTAAGCATAACCCACATGGGAATAATTATCCATTCCCACCTCTCCACCCTCACCACTTCCCTACCCTCCCTGCTGAAACTATAAAACCCACCCATTACTCTTCCCAGGGGGCTGCATGAAACAATTTGAACCGACCCGGTAACATTTCAAGCGGTATGCAGTGTTCTTCCAAATTCTTTCGATTCTTTCTTTGCCTCTACTTTGCATAGCCACCATACTAGACAATTTACCCCTTTTCAACCCCACTCTATAAACTTTTATCAAGCCAGCATACTTTAAAATGTATGGGCCCATCAATTTGGAATGACATTCCAATTTCTATTAAAAATACTAGCTCATGTCTCTTGTTATAAAAGCGAAAGTATAAATATTTTCTGATTGATTCATATTATGTTCGTGTGATATTCTTTCTATTAGTATTTTTCTATTTAACCTATTATATTTGTTCTATATCTTGGTTTTTTGTTTGTTTTGTAGTAACTCAGTTATTTCAGGGGATTCTAGTTCCACAAGTTTTTAATAACTTTCACTAGTTTCTCCTCAACCTAGTTCACATTTATTTAGAACATTTTGAAATTGATTTACTATTATATTAATGTTATATGTTTGTATAATAATTATTATTGTTATACCATGGTTGAAATAAAGTTGAAAGAAATCTCCTGTACACAAATAATATCCAACCTCCGCCTAACCAGCATTTCCACCACTTCCAAACTCTTCCCTCCCATAGTATCTACATTAAAACTACCTAGCCGGACTTCACATCACGGCCGATGCCGGTGAATCGATCCCCCAGGATTTCAATAATTTCTCACCGCTGCACGGACAGACGGCGCGTCGGGTACCCCGGACGCGGTAGCCAAATCATGATCGTCAGTTAATGTCATCATAAAGGTGTCGAACAAATAGCCACAATAGCGCTGCAGTCGCTGACCTATGTGCGGTTTTATATCGGAGTTTTCCTTCTTCTGGATGGGCCACCACACAATGCTAACAAGCCCCATCCACCAAGGCAACTGGCCACACAGCGTGGCCCAGACGCTGTATGCGGTGCTACATCAGAGTTTTCCTTCTAAGGAGCCCCATCCACGCCACCAACTGTGAATTAGTTTGAAACTAGTTAAATCCTTACAAACATTTCTATGGCATTTTATATACAAATTATATAGAAACTCTATACAAAATTCTATAAAAATAATTCAAAATATTGTATAGCAATTGTATAGAATTTCTAAAGAAAATCGTATAGAAAGTCTATACAATTTATATACGATTTTCTATAGAAACTCATACTAAATTACTAAATGTTATAGAGTTTCTATTGAAAATTGTATAGAAATTGTATATAATTTCTAAGGAATTGTATTGAATTCTAAAGAAAATGTTAAAATTTCCTGAAATTTATATTCATAACTTATTCTTGAAAGTAGCATAGCAATTTCAACTAAAACCAATCAATATCACAATAATCTAATATTTTAGATTTAGGTACAAAATTTGTATTGAAATATTATTTATTTAGTTAATAAATAAACACGCCCCCATTAATAGACCTATAAGTTTCTATGGAAACATGGAACAAATTCCATTGAAAGCTAAGATTATATAGCGATTGCTCGTTTTGCAACGAAGGCAAGGATTATAAACTTACCAGGTTTTATACATAATTGTCTCTTCTGTAGGCCTGTAGAAACTGATGAAAAATTGATTGCTAGAAAGAAGTGGAATTGAGGGCTACTATACAAACTGCACAAAATGGATAAGGGCGAGGTATAGGTATACTGGCAGTTAACAATAGCTTGATTTATGTGGGCCTATATATACGTAGACATGCTATGATTTACACCACACAAACCTAGTGTACAGCCATGTTCATGAGAACTACAGGTAATGTTAACTAATACTTATAAATAGAGGTCATATGGTATGGCTTCGACATAGGCCCGACATATAATGAAATGAATATGACCGTGCAACCATCACCACCACCACCGACCAGCATCGTATTATCAGGCGCGGATCCGGGGTCCAGGGTCCCCCCCTGCTCGGCGTTGATTTTTCAATCATGCCTTATATGCCGATACATTCGGGGATCCCGGGGCCGGAACCCCGCTGCTCTATCATTATTATTATTATTCTTAGGTGCCAGGAAAACGCATTTCCGCACATCACCGTTGCTGTTTGTGAAGGCTTCAATTTGCGCCTGCCTTTTTTGTAAACGTAACCAATTTTGATATGTGAATGATTAATTATACAAAATATATTATCAGGATCTCCACCCCCATCCCAACGCGCGGATTTAGGGGACACCTACTCAGAGGTGATTTTTTAAAGATACTCCAAAATTTCAGACTGAAATTATTATAACGATTATGATTTGGTTCATCGGTCCCAGAAAACGCATTTCAGCCCGCATGTTTTAAAACAATCCCCGGGAGATACCACACTGTCACACTCGCAGTTCCTGTATGTACATTCCATTGGCGTAAATCTTTTTGCTCACCTAACCTCACCTTTTTTGACTGTGGTCGGATTTAGTTTGTCCACTGGGTGATGGAGGTTCAGGATCATTTTATGAGGACATTGTCGTTACTGATCCTTTCTTACTTAACTTAACTTAACTTAACCAATTTACATGTGTGGATGATCTTGGAAATCCAGTCACGCTCGTCGGACCCCCCCCCATTGACCCGTGTATGCATTCTGGTGATCTCATATAAACTTATCAATTGGCATACTCGGGCGCAGATTTAAGGCGGTCCTCTTCCTCGTGATATTTTGTATACGCCTTCCAGGCCGATATTTGTACACTATAATATTATACCAGCATTTGGTTCATAGATGCCACACAAACGTATTCCAGCCAGGGCTTCGAAATTAAAGTGCGTCCAATTGGATCCCTTCTTTTGGCCAATATAACCTGGAGCTTACATGTGTGGATCTGATCGATAATAAATTATCATTAAATATAAAAACAAAAAGTTTTGATATAAGATAATAAACCCTCTGTTACTCCTACCACACATATTATACTTGATGGAGTCAATGTGTCTATTTCTCAAACTATCAAATTTCTTGGCACTATTATTGACGATAAATTGAATTGGAAGGAGCATATTTCTTTAGTCAGTAAAAAGATTGCTAGGATCAATGGTGTTATTAATGTTCTCAAACAATTCATGCCTAAATGTAC
>JAODAI010075222.1:0-11857 GCA_027575025.1 Scotoplanes globosa | reverse complement strand
CCATATTAGTCTAAAACAGTTGAGTTAGCCTCTCCTAAATGAAGTGCATACAAATCTTACCCAGCTCCTAGACTAAATGGAATTATCGGTGAATAGTGTATCCGCGCCTGAAGCCCACCTTACAGATTAATACATACCTACGCCGTGAGCATGCAGAGTGACATCGTTAATGTATGCGAAGCATACCACGAATAACCTTTGCTACAAATCCATCTGATATCCATTTTTATTGAATCTTCACCAAGTAAATTGTTGAAAGATGTTTTTTTCAACTGTTGGAAGAACGATAATTGTGTTTTATCTGAAAAAAACTTAATATATATCTTAATTGGCTGCGTGTGCAGCCCCCAGTCTATAGTGAGAACATCATAATCCCACGTCAAATAACTTCCCCACTTGTTTTAATAGCGTCCAGCTAGCTGTATATCCATTTATATCTTCTGAACAGGCCCCCTAATATACTTGGCCCTAGTCGTTAAAGTATTGCGGTCAGCCAAAACATACTGGACTTCAACTCTATGTAGTTTAAACCAGAAAGTATGCCTATACTGTTATCACACCTTTAAATTAACAATCGACTCCGTTTCTCGGAAATTATTGAACATTAAAGAACATAAATCACATTATTGTCATACTACTCTTGTCAATCATTTCCTTTCTTGCAGTTAAGATTAACGACATTTGATTACAATTATGCAGGTTGTATATGAACACCGATATATCCAGTGAATTGACGGTGGGTCACAGGCAATGTCACATATGAAAGTTCAAACAGGCAGCGGCGTAGCTACGAATTCGTTGATGTTACTGATTTGTGTAGTCCATTGATTTGTCCGATACACCATCTAAGCAGAGCGCCACCTTGGCTGGCACGGGGCGTACCGAAACATGGACTTATAAATGCCCTTACAAGTTACATGCAATCTGGTGCAACATTTTATTAAATTTCACGCCAAGTTTGCGTTTCCAAATTTCTCTTTACCCCCTTCTTTTCCCCCTTTTTCCCTCTTTTCTTTCTTTTTTAATTTTTTTAAAAATCCTGAGTGGCCATGACCCAATGCCCTCCCCCTCGCTATGCCGCTGTAAGCAGGTTAATTACAAGTTTGGGGATTGGAACAGGGAAAATCTTCCACGAATGCATCACAATATCCAGCTGATTTTCCCTTCAAAGCCTGCATTATAAATATCCGACTGTGGAACTGCCACCCTTCGGACTGGACGGTGTCTAGAGCAACGTCGTAATATATAGGTCGTAGAATTAATTAAATATGGCAGTAACCGACCACTCAGTTTTAAGACCACTCTAACATTAACCACAAAATATGATGCTAATTTACTACTATAGGCCAACTACACCCCTTAAGATTGTATTATGTCAAATATCTGTAATTCTTAGCGGTATAATCGTAATAATTGAATACCGGCCAGTGACTTTTGTTGCGAGATACAAATTAAGGTTATTTTAATTTTAAAATAAGTTGGTAGTTTTTGTTGGTCAAACTACCTCTCCCCAAAATATCCGTATGTTTGTGGAAAATGGTTCAAAATTAATTCAAAACACACTAAATTGCCTGAATAATCTAACTACTATATAAAAAATCCGAAAAGTGTGTACGTTTTGATTTATGGTGTCCCAAAATGTCCACTATGCAGTCAAAACCATGCCCAAAACAAATATGGGAAGTCCCTGGTGACCAGGAGAGGCTTCTGGAGCGAGATGGTAAAGTTCCAAAAGCTCGATTGTTTTAATGTGGGCCTTGTACATTATGGCATCTTAATTGATACGTTGATATTCCTACACATCAAATCATGGCTTTATATTTATATGAGCATTCCGAACACCAATCGTAGGCCTACAACAAACAAACAAACAAACAAACGTATAACTAGTACAAGGTCATGTGTTCGAATGCTGGGCTGTATTGTATTGATGTGACGCTGACTGATATATCAAAGGCTTGCGTGGCTCATATAAGAGAGAAAAAAACCATAGGCCTACAAACAAGCAAACCTATAACTAGTAGGCCTAATAATAAACGTAAATCGGATGACTATGTTGGATATGGTAGAGTTAATCTTCCCAGAGGCCCTTATTAAAAAGTGTAATCAATGCATTAAAACAATCAATAAGATAAAATAGTAAAAATAAATCAAGGTCATATGCTCGAATGGGGGGCTTTACTGTATATCCGAGGCTTGTGTGGCTCACATAATTGCTGATAAGGACTATATTACAACGTAATCAATCAAACCAAGTGATAGTACATACCACAATAACACTATATGATAGCCTCGTCCCTACACGCATTGGCGCTGAAAAAGATATCAAATGGCTTTACTTATCTATAGCCATTTTCTCTCATTTTGTTTATTATCCTTTCTGAATAATGTCATAAAATACGGGTTTGAGCGATTTTGTAGCGGAATTATTCACGACCTTAAGTAGTTTGGCCGCATAATGCTAGAATTTACAACCCCGGCGCTCGGCCGCCGGTACTGTGGAGAATGTTAATGTAGGAAAGGATGGACGATATTTACGAGGGCGAGCTGATTTCATTAAAGTCTGCGGCGTGACAATATTGTGATAGTGCCGGTGTAAGTATATCAGGTGTATAGTCAATAATTCGTTCGCTGTCGTCTCTTCCGTTCGTAGATTAACAATCAATATACTTAGGCAGCCAGGTGAAGTGCGTTTGATGTTGGACGGGAACATTATTACCGTCAGGATTGTGTATACATATGGTGTTACGTCATTTCATCGAATATACCAGCATTATACTATCACTGTGCAATCTTTAGGCGACGTCTGACACGCTGCTAAGCCGCCCTCGTTTCTTCCGTTGCACCATGCCCTATGGGTTTCTGCAATGTATTGATGATGATGATGATAACCATGGCTACCGAGCATCCATTGCTGATTGAGGGTACCGTGTAAACAGTCAATATATACAGCTGACCTCCATCATGACCAACACTGACTATACCAGCATGCATACCCTCGATAGGCTTACCCAAATAAATGGGGGATATGCACGCCTGACACTCCACCCCTCCCTGGTTCGCCCGGGCCCATCCTCCAAAAATTAAGCAAAAAACATAGCACTGACCAACAAATTAAACGTTATGAATTAATTATATTAAATGTTAAATGAAGGATGTTTATGCATGCAACTTAACAGGACTATTTCCGGCAATATTGGAGGCTCCCCGACCATCGAGACGGTGGATCCCCGACTTATATATATAGCATAAATGTATAACATCCGACCCACCAAAACAAATAAAAAACTTACATAATGTTTAAATCTGAATATTGCATTGTGAGCAGCCAATCATCTTCTTATAATCAGCTAATTGGCAATGGTTACGCCAATACCATGGTTATTTTTATATTATAATACTTCTAAATTCTATGAAATGACATAACCTACAGAACTTATGTTATTCCGACCAATAATATAATTATTTACATATTATGTCAGATGTGTTTATGATATTGTTAAATATAAAATTCCTCTATTTCCGAGTTGTCGAATAACAGAGTAATTATTGTGACTATAGGTATTATGTACATCTACTTTAGATGTACATTCGTGACTTGGAAAATTATACAATTGAGTGAAAGGAATCCCGGGACTTTTTAAAAGTGGTCCGCTGAAACGCGTTTTCCGGGCATCTGTGAACCAAATAAAGGCCACATCGGCCTGGAATGTGTATTTAGAAAATCACCGTGAGCAGTGGGGGTCCGTACCGTATATATTTTTTCCAAGCTACACCAGGGCAAGCCTCAATTTTTTTTTAAAGGTTAATTGATTAGAAAACAGGGTTAGGGTTAGGAGTCAACCAGGGAGTCAACTCCAATTTTGGTCCCCTTTGAGGGAATCGATATCGGCCTTTCATAATCCGACTTCAAAATTTTGAAAAATGTAACTGAAAGTGGTTTTCCACAAGTTGTGAGCGTTGTCCGTTTCCATCGATGTGATTGGCCAAATTGTCAAATTTGCCCAGGCCTGGTGTAGCCTGGGAAAAAAATACGCGTCCGGACCCTCGTCCCTGGATTCGCGCCTGTGCACAATGCCTTGAGGTATGGATGTTGGGTTTCGGGTCGCACTCTTGGTGTCAGTTCGATATCGGTTATACCAAATATTTTGAATGGTTTATTACGTCTTTTCGTTTCTTATAATTAGTAATAATAGCAGCCGCCATGGTCTAGTGGGATTGCTCTGGATTGACGATCTTAGAGTTGAGAGTTCGAGCCCCGTTAAGGGCCATTGGTTGACGTCAGGAATGGCATCCGGTCATAAAAGTCCACCTATAAAGTCCTTGCATCCGTAAGGCACCGTCTTATCCCCGTAACGGGAGTGGCAGACGTTAAGCAACTTCAATAATAATAAAAAATACTAATCGGCCTGGGAGGTTTATTTAATTTTACGATGCTAATCAATAAATAAGCGAAGGGCTTAATGGTGTTCATCCATAGTGGCGTCCGCAGGAATTGGGAGTTGGAGGGAAACATTACGACCCCCACCCGACGCGTATGCACCCACTTACCCGTCGAACAAACCAATAGTATCTTGTATTATACATTGGAGGGTTATGGCCATGGATAGAGGGTGGTGGAGAGCGTTGGCCAACGACGCGGCAGTTAGTTAGTGTATTCTTCCTCACCCCTTGTTAGGGATTCAGGAGATAGAGAGAGAGAGATACAACACCCAAGTATATTCTAGACATTTGATTGGACAACAGTGTGTCACATGACATCAATTAAAAAAATGCTCAGTGATGACGTCACACCATGCATTTATTTACTATCACCGTGTATTTTTTACTATCCCCCGTGCATTTTTTTACTATCACCCATGCATTTTTTAACATACGGCTATGACGTAATTAATGTATACAAACAGGCTATGCATAGCGTTAGATTTGGTCTAACGTTAGAGTCTACTCTAACGTTAGGACAGGACCTAAATAGGCAAAGACAAATCGATAACAGGGTGCTATATAAAACTAATAATGAATATTTTTTCGTTTAATGGTTAAAACTATTACATCATTCGTTGAAATATTGAATGTTATATTCAACTCAACCCCCCGGCCCCCCTCCCCCTGCCTCGTTGAATAGAACATTCAATCTGTCTAACTCATGATGAAATAGTCTTCACTGTTGAACTCAAAACTATTCATTATTAGTATAGGCCTACCAGATACGGTCAATTCCCCAGACTATTATGTATCAAACTATTCATTATTAGTATAGGCCTACCAGATACGGTCAATTCCCCAGACTATTATGTATCAAATATAGGACCATAGGCCTATATAGTATACGTTTACGACTTTGCCTTCCCTATCCTGCGTTGTTTTAAGCTCTATAAATAAATCAATTTAACTTGTCTGTGTTTCATCGACATTGGATCCATAACCATGTGTAACCTGGAAGTTGGTAGACATTATACAATGACTTAATTATGACCGCATCGTCGCCCAACGTAAACACACACATTCATGTAAACACTAGCACATTAACACTGTCGCCTGTGAAAATAAATAAATAAGGCATCGAATGCACTTCCTAAAAGTTTTTTAAAGGCCGTGACACGATTGAACTTAAGGACACATAAACCTGATGGCAAATAATGTATTTACAAGCCATGTAGAATCAGGCTGTATCTCTGCACTTCAGTTGGCCCTATGTGACGTCAATTTAGTCACGACAAAGACGTTTTTGAACTAAATGGCGCTTTGTAATTGCCAACTTGAAACTTTAATATATTGAGAACAGAATGGCCGATTTGACTTTAGTTTGAAGCATTTGGTAGATAATTTTCTGCTCTATACCATCATCTAACATTAATTACAAAGTGTATGTGCCCTTTAAGTTGTCTTCCATCTGACCGGTGTTTGCGCAGTGGATAGAGCATTGGACATGTGATCGTAAGGTCAGGAGTTTGAAGATTTAGTGACGATAATTATATTGCGGTGGCTCTAATTGGTATATCAACGGCTTTAGGTGGCTTGTGTAACCTCCGCGTTGGAAAGAACCAGAAAGCATATTAATTAATTAATCAATGCATATATTATTCGTGTTAACATATAAGTTATACCATTAGTTAATCAATCTATATATTAATTGTATTATAATCAAATGTGCTTCAGACAGGGGGAAGCGCAATTTTTTTCCAGGCTACACCAGGGCAAATTTGACAATTTGTCCAATCACATCGATGGAAACAGACAGCACCCACAACTTGTTGAAAATCACTTTCAGTTACATTTTTCAAAAGTTTAAAGTCAGATTATGAAAGACCGATGTCGATTCCCTCAAAGGGGACCAAAATTGGAGTTGACTCATAACCCCAACCCTGTTTTATAATCAATTAACCTTTTTCAAGAAATTGAGCCTTGCCCTGGTATAGCCTCTGGAAAAACATTGTGCGGGCGGGAATCCCATGTACTTTTAAGGGGCGCCCTATTTCAAAGTGTTTTTAGTCACGTGGGTGTCTTGTCCTCATATACCCTCATCATTACTAGGATACCAGCAATGAGTAGGTCACAGAGCAGTGGTAAGAGCCGTGCGCCTGTACCACTGCATCCGGTGTTTTATCCCCGGTCGGATATGCAAATGAGATAGCCATCATACAACTAGATATCCATTGTGTATTCGTTACGTCACAAATAATTTACAAAGATTAGCCAATGGCTAATAACAACGTTACCCTGACATGCAGTGTTGAAATGAAAAATCAGTTTGTACTGAATAATTATTAGATATGTGACCCTTTTATTTATAAAAAACACATCATCATCAATTAGAACCAACAGATTAAAACAAGGTATCACATAACCTGACACTCTCATTATTCAAAAGTGTTGAAGCAGCAAATGCAAAAAACTACCCCCATTATACTTAATATTAGAGCGTGGCTGGTACAATCTATCACTATTCATAGAAAGCAGGTTACGAGATGGCACATAAATGAATCAGTTCACCAATATATCATGTATATTCGTTATGTTATTTCGTCTAGGAGATTTTTTTACAATTCGTGCAGCTGTATTTTTAATTTTTTTTTGGCGATTAGATGAACCAAACAATAATGAGTTACAAAAATCAAGCTTTGAAGAAACAAAATTTTAGAGCTCCTTCCGATCAAGAAATTTGCTGATATAGGAAATATTTCTAAGCTGCATATTGGCAGCTGAAGAAGTCTAATGCCCATCTCAAATAATACAAATATGGATGTGAGGGACCAGAAATAAGTATAAGTTTTCGAGTCCGGTCTCAAGCAATAATAACTATGATTTAATATATATAGGGGCCTACATGATAAAATTATAATTGAGAAAAAATGAGATAAAAATAACACAACAATAAAAGTAATTTGAATTGTTTTGAAGAAGATTTTTTTAAGTTTACGTTTAAATGTGTTGAGTGTTGGATAAATAGTATATAACATCATTGGTAAGATAATTCCATAAGTGTACGTCGACAGATCTTACTTGAGGTTGATTTATATAGTTCTTGAGTATTGCTTATGCAATCAATCTTTTGCAGGAGTGTTGCAAGTGTTATAATGATAATTGGTGGTAATTGTTTAACAAAAGCTGTTGGGAGTACATTTTGGTGAAATGTATGCATGATAATTTCCCAGTTGATAATTATATGGGTCAGACAACGTATAGTATCTTCAGACTATTGAATATAAGTGTAGTATGAGCTCTATATAATCATCCATTGTTATATTACGAATAGCATATTCCTGAAGTTTAATTGAATGAAGTTGCATGTCTATTACCTCATACGATGAGACTATATATATGAGGCGAGGAAGTATACAAAGTGTAAACGTATAGGTAGGCAGTATGCAGTTATAGCACTCACTAAGTAATAGGTGGGCACGTTATTAATTTATTTTTGTATTATTATGACAAAAGGATTCATTTGTGTGTTTAGTTTTGATTATGTAAGTTTGGCCATGAAAAAATGATAATGATGAGAAAGCTTTAATTTATTTTCATTGCACTGTGCATGTTGTCACTGCGCACTGAGCGTCTTTTTGACGGATGCAGGCGCATTATAAATATTCATTATTATTATTAGTAATATAGTTTCACAAAACTACTGATAATGCTAATTTGTAATTCTTTTTAAATTAACGTCTCTCTCTCTACCTCTTGAATCCCCAATAAGGGATAGCGAAGAAAATATTAACTGTCAGCCGTGTCGTTGGCCAAAGCCCTCCACCTCCCTCTGTGCATAGCCATGACCCTCCAATCACCATCCCCACCAGCCCTCCTGAAAGCCCGCTCAACACAGTCCTTATATCTCAAACGAGGTATCCCCCTATCCCTTCTACCAATATCCACGTGCTACATTTCCATTTCGACAGTCGCCCTCCGTTCAACGTGCCCATCCCACCTCATGCGCCCCTTATCAATCACACTAACACTACAGTTTCTTATTTTTGGGGGTAGTAGGTCCAATTTCTTACAGAAGATATTTTATAAAAGAAACTTGTAAAAAACTGATAAAGATAGACTACTGTCAGTCTAACCATGGAGCTACTATAGCTCCATGGTCTAACTGTAGAATGAACTTTATTAACGAGGATAAATATATTATGTGCATAGGCGCCCTCTGTTTATAATGATATGGTCTATACATGCAGATTGCAAAAATGACTTTGGGACATTATACCTAAGATTGATTCACGATTTTTGATGTCATTACACGAGGGATTAACTCACATTCTTCTTTAATGTCACTCATTTTAATAATGTTTAATTACCTTAATCAGCTCACCTTAGCATATAATCGATCTTCCCAGCTAATTGATCATCCCAATTCCCGAACACCCCGAAATGACTATTCTAACATTGATAAGGTTGTGATGATTTAAGGACGACAGGGATTATTTATGCAAGGAATGATTATAGTGATTATTATGAAGTGCTTTATAGATATCCCTAGCTGTTATCATAAAGTTATAGGGCCTGCTAATACAGTTTGGGGATTGCGTAACTGCTCGAGATCGACGTCAATCCTTACTTTGTTTAGTTATTCAATTGATTTAATTATTAGCTTGATGCTGTTACATCAGGTTTAAATACTCCCTCCGGGAGTTTATATAAGATCAGTTGTCTATTGGGGGGTTATATACACGGCTGCAGTTCCACGTGGCGTGACGTGCGATAATATTGAATTCATATCACCATATATTATAATGCATACCTCACAGTCTAGAGAGGATGTCCTGGCTTGAACTTATAGTAATCACACGTGACATCATATAGCTTAACCCTAATAGTAAGTTATATATGTGTATGGGGGTGGGGTGAGGTGGGGGTGGGAGGCGGTTAATGCATTATACCAATAGCCAATATTGATTTATTCGCGATTTCAATTTACTTCTGTAAATTTATTAGAAAATATTAACATAAGCACTACATACATGCCCTATAATATTGTGTTTGAAAATGAGTGTGTGCTTTAGTGCTAATCCATTCTCATTCCAATGCCAGACACTATAGATACCATCGAAATAATAATAATGTCACGGGAATGTTTATTCCAATGCCAGACACTATATATGCCATCGAAATAACAATGTTTGGGGAGTTAATTTATGGCACACGTCATTATTACTAACTATGTGGCTGAGTATGCATGGTGTATGTTTATGCTAATTTACTATTAATTCCATGCATATTATAGGCACCATGCTGTCATTGAATTGATGGCGTAGGTGTAAGAGACAATTGAGCTGGATCAGCGGTAGGGTTATCGATTTACAACACAGGAGGCACGGGTTCGAATCCCACCAGGTTCGTTTCAGGTTATTCGCAAACATTGTGGATTGTGATTGTGGTTTACATACAATTCCTCTCCGCCAGCCTTTGGGAAAATTGTCAAAGACTCTCGTCCATCGGATGGGGACGTGTAAATGGCGGTCCCGGGGTAGGATCACTCATACATACCTCGACATATCTGGTCAATCGCCATATAGGAGACTATCTACGATTACGTGATATATCGATAGTGTATCCTGTGCGGGAGAGCCAAGTTATAGGGTGTTGCACAGTACTTATCCAGATCCAAATCCAGAATAAGTTAGACCGAAAATTACAAACATCCGATCTCAAATTATGTACTATCTCCCTTGTCAATTATTTTACTGTGTCCTCTATTATTATTGCTATTATTATACAGGTATTAAGTTTTGCATGAGATTCCCCACTCACAAATAATATATCCATCATAACAGGATGGGTTACCCCGTAGCCAAGCATTTTAATTTACCTCCACATAGTGTGCGCAACATTTATTTTGTTATACTTACCATGCAGTGGTTTCACTTCCATCAATAAAATACATTGTTCGGACCTTGTTTAAAACTATTTTAAAGTTGAGACCAACATCTACTGTCTTAGCAAAGACTTGCATTATTATAGGACTAGTATTCATTTCAACATCTACGGTCTTAGAAAAGACTTGCATTATTATAGCGACTAGTATTCATTTCAACGATTGTAGTTTATTTTCAATCTTCGCCATTTCCCGCGTTTTATTTTATTGTTCTCTAGTTTTGTATTCCACTGTTTCGTACCTGTGTAGGCACATGCACTGACTGTCGCACGGTGTTGTATTAAATTGATCCGGCATTGTATATGTATGGAGGGATTGAGAGCTATTGCTTTATATATGTTCATCTATAAATAAGATTCTGCAGAAAATACTATAGGTTTTACAATGGGCTTATTATTTACATATTATGAGTGTTGTTTATCTTATATGCGGGGGGCATAATGACTCCCCTTGACATTTTTAACATGCGTATCACAACCGCTTGGTGGGGCGGGGGGGCCCGCTGTGCATTCATCCCCCACCCACCAGGCAGCACCCACTCACCAGGGACCCCACAGGTTGAGAATAGAAAAAGGGAAAGCGAAAGGGGGCATAATGCATCTTGTGCACATTTTTACACTATTTCCGTCGAATTCGGACATTCCATGTGTCGATGTCACATGAATTTTGAAATGGTATGTTTTAAAAACATGCAATTATTGCATATGTTTGTATACACAATAACAAACAGACGGATTGTATATAATATGTTTGGTAACACTGTTATTTGTAAATTAGCTGACATTTGGTGCATAAGTCTGAACTTGTTGTCAGATGTAAGGCCTTTAATCTCAAACCACAAAATACAAAACAATTGAAGATATAAGAAGCAAAACAAGAAAATACAAAGAAAATATATATAATAAAAGCAAACAATATTTTATATTTTTAAATATCACGTAACAATGAAACCAATTGTCTTTACATATCAGTCTCGAAATAGATTCCCAATATCACGCATGTCATCAATGTGTCTTTATTCAGGATTATAATGAAGTTATATTATATTTCATGTTAGATTTCAGTTACTTTTGGGCTTTTTGTGGAAAAATGTTAATTTGCATATTAAGTTTTTAGTTAGCTCATAATCACAAGAATATTACATATACTAAGAATTTGTTGCACCGTGTTTTGTATAACATAATTTTCTGCAGGCATACCGACTTTCAAGTCATTCAGGTGTTCGTTAGCTGATATCTTAGGGGGAATACGTATCTCTCCCCACACGAACTGGAAGATCTCCCAAGTAACCCCTGATCTGCTTCATAATTTTATATCTCTGATATCCAACTGATATACTCTATGATAATCGAAACAAACGTGGAACTATATCTTTCAGGCGCGGATCCAGGGGGCGCAGGGGGCGCCCTCCCCATATTTTTTCACTTTCTTGCATAGACGTTACACAATTCACAAATTCACAATTCACAAATACGAGGGCACCCTCCC
>JAODAI010075111.1:0-11858 GCA_027575025.1 Scotoplanes globosa | reverse complement strand
CCCCTTTTGCTTCCAAATAGGCACAATCAGGCCTATCTGCCAGTCACTTGGGATGCTTCCCTCTTTAAAACACACGTATTAAATGGTATTAACTCTTTGTTTGTACATATAAGGCGCGGACATATACTCGGCGACAAGGGCAGTTATAAAATGTCCGCCCCATTCACCCAAATATCGGCACCACCCAACAAGGCAGCCGGTTAGACATTATAGTCTCACACTAAACGTATGCAACGGTAGGTCGGAATTCCTTTCACTATAATCCTTTCATTTTGTATTTACTTCACACTTTGAACGTTATAAATATACTGATGTTCTGATGTTGTTGACAAATAATTTTGAAAATTGAAATTGGAGTTCTGTTTGGCACCATCTAACAGGGCAGCCGGTTATACTGAATAGTCTCACACAAAACGTGCGCAACGGTAGGTCAGAGTTCCTTTCATTATAATCCTTTCATCATGTAATTACTTCATTTTGTGACCGTTATAGATGTACAGGTATTCTGATGTTGTTGAATTGAAATTGACGTTTTGTATGGCAGTTCGTATACCAGGCTACCGTGTAGATAGTACACTCATAGCTGTAGTAATTGGGTGAATGGGGTAGACAATGTATAACTTCCCGTGCGACAAGTCCATTGACAATACACTATACTGATAATTTGAAATAGTTCTTTTCCAGTTTTCTCAATCAATAGGAATGCTGTATTATATTTTTCCAGGAATTAGTCAACTATCAACACGGTAGTCGGGTGAATGAACGGCGTGTGTATCGATCGTATAGCATTTACGTCTGCGAAATGTTTAAACATGTTACTGACGTCAGCGACATTATTATCGCCACGGTCGGTCACTTTTAATAATTATTATTTGACATGGCTTATTAGCGCCATGCAAGTGATCCAAATTAACTGGATGAGATATATCGCCGGTGAGTAAGAGGATAGAAAAGGAGCAGATTAGAGCATGGATATATCATATCTCGATGGTTAGAGGATATAAGAGGGAAGATACGGTTGAAAACAAATTTCACTGAGAGTGTGATACCGGGACCGATAGGGTGGGCTGGGCATATGTGGAGAGTATGGAAGGAGGGCGACTCCCGAAAATTGCGATGTCACTGATGGAGGTTGGTATACTGACTGTAGTAGAGTATAGGGGGAGGCTTCGTCGGAGGTGGAAGAAATGTGTTCAGATGGACTTTAGGGAGGACAGGTCGGAATGGCGAGGAACACAGGAAGGTAGAGAGTTCTGGCCAACGATGCTGCTGTCAGTTAGTGTATTCTTCCCCATACTTTCTAAGAAACCCAAGAGGAGAGATAACGATGGTTTATAAATTTGTCAGTTTAGTCTACATTTAATGTCCACGCGTGATATATTTTATACATGATATAGTGTGCATACTTACATTTATATCACCCACATCGTTTTGCCGTTATTCCGATATACCAGACCATTGTAAATCATATTTTCTTATGTCACTCACTAGTCAAATCACGTTTGTTGATTCGGTAGATTTTACCCATCTGTGACAAATAAGGTCTAACAAACGGCACTTTGATAATTAAATAAATTCTTAGACGTTTCTTCAAACATTCTTAACCATCCACTGTTTTATTTTCGAAGACAATTTCCGAACAAATTGCGAAATTCCGTTTAGGGTCGCTTTTCATAATAATGTCCACCGCATGTGGTTATCAGTATACTTGCGGTGTTATATATAATTCCGATGTTAAGTCAATCAAAACGGTGTACTACATTACACAATAAATACACTAAAGAAAAAAGTAAAGTAATCACGATTAAAAAAATTATACAACAAAAATATATTACTGTCTTCCAAGCTTTGCAATGTAAGTGTAGTATTATACTTTCAACAATTTATCTGCCATTGGCAACTAACATCAACGCTGAGGCTAAACGGAAGAACGGATTATGTTTTCGGAAATATTTAATTAGGTGAATCATATAATTCAGATACTAACCCATTGGGTTACGCAAACCATATCGGTGTTTCGGCACTTCCAGAATTATTAATCATAATCAACGCCCCGCTGAATGATGACATTATATGACTGACTATTGCATAGTATATGGTCTGTATAATATATTCGGCTGTGGCGTATTGGTAATTAGCGCTGCTATCTTGTACCACTGCGTCGTTGGTTCGACTCCCGGTCGTACATGGAAATGGGATATTTAATACTCTGCACGGGTACTCCAGTTTTACTCTGTAGCCACCTCTCCGTTCATTGCCCAAAATTAACTTGAAGAAGACGGGTCGCCAAATCGGAAAAAGTGAGCAGTCATTAAGTGAGGGCGCTGTTCAATGCGGGACACGAAAATAACAAGATACATTTCTGTCAAACATAAAGCACATACGATAGACCTTATTGCAGATAGCTCAAAAGCGTCAAATTACGTCATAGCCGCCAAGCATCATGGGAGTAAAAACATAAAGCTATCAAACTAAGTACAGTTCTGTGTACATTATTCAGGATTTATTTCAGCCAATATTTTACATAAATACATCAAATTACAAACATACAATATAGCTAAGGACTCAGGGCAAGTATAATACAACTAAATTCCCATAACCTGCCATTCTACGCTGCCCAAATAGTGTGAAATAAATATATGAAGTTACAGTTTAGTATGTACAAAGTCAATGAACAAGATGAAATATTACATTTTTCAATCCCACAATGCAATGTGTCATCATCATCAATCACGAATATAAGCTATCTGCAATAAGGTCTATTACCAGAATTGATACTATTTAGACAGCCAAGATATATACAATGGTAATATTATATTTGATCAATTACACTTAGATTGATGACTAAGTTCAGGCATAAATATAAGGAGAATCATAACGTTAATCACTTCAATATAAATAATTAAAATTGATTTAGCACGTGTTGTGGGTATAGCAATACGTTGATGTTGTCCCCGCCGTGACAGCGCCATCGCGATGCCCATTTGTATACTGCGTATAGGCAATGCGCACGTCGGCCTTCTCCTTTATTTACTCGATATGGTTCATTGCGGCGACACAGGGCCTTTGGGAGGAAGATTTGGCAATGGCTAATAAAGTTACTCTGATATGAAATGTTGAAATAAAGAATAGTATATTATTTAATGGGAATGGGAATGCAGTATATCGTAGCCCAAGCACGATCGACTACCCGTGAAGCAACGACTTTAGAGTATCCACCTGCAAGTAGTGGCATTACCTCCGGGTGGCTTAACCACTGGAAATCGGGGTCATATACAAATAAACATGGTGTCTTCTCGCTTGATGGTCAGTATACGATTGGAGCATGATCCACAATGAAGTTAGGACAAAATCAAGAGATTGACGCATACAAATGAGTTACTAAACTCAGTCAGTCAATAATTATCTCATCGCCCCGAAGGGGCTGAGGAGGTATTGTAGTCAATTGGCCGTTGGTGCTCATTGTGGATCTCCTGGTTACTATGGAAACTTTTAGTGTCACTAATTTACGAGACTTGGGACGTAAAATATGGTAGGGTAACCGAACGTTTTGGGCAATTCAATTTTGCGGTAGGGGTCAAAACGTATGCATGGGTGTGTGTGCGTGCACGAAAAAAATGTGTCGCGAACTCCTCCTAAACCGCTTGATCGATTTTTTTGAAACTCGGTATGGAGATGCACTATGATGAGACTCGATATCTCCTAGAATTTCGATAAAATACGATTAAAGGTCAAGGTCAAAGGTCAAACTTAGCATTTTAAGGTGTATGGTACACATAGCGCTACAGGTATACGTATACAGTATTGCACTGCACTGCACTCAATTTTCCCATAATTTTTTTTAACTCGATTTTTGACCACATTTTTTTTTCGCATAATTTTTATCCCCAGAAAAAAAATCTATAGAGTTTTTTTTCATCAAACAATATTTTCCCCCAAAAAAATCTCCGTAACACAGCTTAGACCAAAAATAAAAAAATCACACCTTTTTTTCCAAGTTATTTATTCACACAATTTTTCCCCAAATATTTTAACAAATTTTCTTTTGAAACAAGTTTTTTACCAAAAAGTTTTTCCATGAAAAACAAAATTTTAGCCAAAAACATGATAACTTTAAAAAAAAAAAATTCTCCCATTTGTAAATGTTGGGTTATGTTGTACCATATCGATTAAATATGACGATGATATCAGCAACTCCGTGGATTGCCCTCTTGCTATAATATTATTTTAATTTACTTTCATTTAGGTTGGAATAGGCCTGGCCAAATACGTATTAACTGAAAAATTAAATTATTAGGACCACAAATCACTAACAAACAGCTGTATTATCTCATATATAAAGCAATAACACAGATCTTTTAATTTCGTTTATTTAAAAATGGAGACAATTCATTGTATTCTTGTCTTCGACGCTTTTCAGCAACGTAATTATATGTAAATAGCTTAACATTACCATTGTCCAAAAGAAATTACTCTTGGTTCTCCCTCTATCTACCTCATGAATCCCTAACAACGTATGGGTATGAATAAGCAAACTATCAGCTGCATCATTGGTCAAAGCTTTATCTTTATGCGCATCCATGGCCCCTCAATCTGTATCCGCATCAGCATGCCCAAAGTCCCTCCCAACACAGTCCTCCCATCTCAATCGCGACCTTCCCAACACCCCTTCTATACCAGCTTCCACGTGCAACATCGCCATTTTCGGGAGGATCCCTTCGTCTATCATTCGTTCCACCTGCCCAGCACACATCATGCATTACCCTCGATTTCTGTAAAATTTAGATTTATCTACAATAAACTAGATCGTCTGTGATACATTAAATTATGCGTCCCTCTACTCAGGCTCTATGTAAGATTCCTTGTCATCCCAATCTCCTCCATTATGTCAACTAACCTTCCCCGCTCCACCGGTAGAAAATCATTGTCGCGCCTAAGTTAATAATAATAGTAATACAATAGATGCCGGCATATGCATTGTTTTATATAAGTAATATCTCAAAGTGTTTGACAAATATCAACTAGGAAAATATTCTTTGGACCGTTTGGAAATTATCCAAAGCTATAGTATTCCTTCAAGCAATGCATTACCATGACATGGATCGTTTGTAATGCAAAGCATTTCATTTTAAATTGAATCCACCGCTTGTATTAGACTACAGTATAATCCATAATAATGTGGTTTCGTTTCTTGAAGTTGAAGTTTATTTTTTTGATGTGATATGTAGGCCTACTGTAGGGTACAGTACGTCGAAAACTCTAAACTATTGCAATAATCTATCCGAGAGGTAACAAATGCATACATTTATTTTTAAGTTGATTTTTTATAAAAAATGGGCCTTATTCTGCTAATTTCGAAATGCAATGTATCTTGTTTCATACTGCATGGGCCATGGCACGTTTATCAACCGAATGACTATCTCAATTTGGTTTTGTATTCGCAATTATCCTCGCAACAACAAATTTGCCGTCGCAACACAATACTGATGGTGTATGTGAATGATCTGTAATTATACAAGTCTTGATAAACCAAACATGTATTACTCTCCGATTTCTGTACAATTTTGCTTCCTATGAAATAAATTAGATTCGTCTGTGATACGTTTGAACTATATATTGCACTCTGGTAATTATCCGTTAGGCGTCATTAGAAATGGGATACAGTACAAATTAAGAATTAGCAACTCTCCACTTACAGTATAAACATTTAAACCGAAACCGCTAACTACATTCACGTAATCGAAAGGTATCATGGAACACATTACATTGGCGAAGTACTGATCACCCAAGAGTGACGCAAGGTCGCAATGTGGGCACGTTTCAATAGCACCCGGCTGTATAGCTGAAACTGAATCAATTGTGGCTTGGACCGAATCTTAGCTAGAATGTATTGCTGAACAGAAGAAATACAACGCAACGCATTGTTCTAAAAGAAAGTGCAGGCCTTTGCTGCAACTTGGAAATCTTGTAAAACGAGGCCACATACGCTTGACAAATATCAATTTAGCACGAACTTGAGATAAATGATCAGTATGTAGCCAACCTGTGACGAGTGAACTCAATTTGCCACCCAAAATGCGAGAGAAATGTTGGATTTTGTCGATGGCTCATTGCACTTTTTTGCAATATTGTAGGCCTACTCATTTCATGATGAAGTATCTAATTACTTTCTACTGTTGTGCTCAGTTTCTGAAAGTATCCGAATAATTAAAAATGTATTTTATTTTTTCTACTTTTTAGAGGTGATAATATAACTGTAACGTATAACATGTTGAATGTACAGACATACGGCTGAAACGCCAAAGATAAATTGTAAATTTAACAACGAACAAATTGAAACACAGTTTAAAACACCAAATACTACAATTTGAAGCAAAATTTGTAATACAATAATATTTTTTTCAACATTTTGTAAAATTTACAATTTTGCTATGTTTTAAGCTGAATTAGAATCGGTTGTAAAATGAACAAGTTTTCTGACATCCCTTTTGCTACATGCAATTTCAACTGTTATTTCTATAGTGTACCTGGTCACCCATCTATATAGTCACGGTCGATTTATATCAACATATTCATTTTGAGTTGATTTATTATAGCACTTTAGATTTGACAATGGATGTGTTATAATACAATAAATAAATTGCTGAAATAAATGAAAACACGTTTACTAATAACGCCAATAACTGTTTAGAATGAACTATGGTCAATAATTGCAGTAATTGTATAAATCGCCATAATAGTAATAATGATTTATATAGTGTTTTTTATCACCATGGTTATGAACACCATGGTCTCCAAAAAGTTCTTAATTATGTTATTTTTTGGTATTAAATTATACGCTATTTACAAAGGAAATATGCAAATTTCATATTTTCCTCAAAAATCCGAAATCACCTCAAATTTGACTTCAAATTTAATATAACTTCATTATCAACTAATAGCAAGATATATGGGAAGCAATACCTATGTTAGCAATGCATTTGGAGACAAGTATATGCGATTTTTTTTTATTATGACATTTGAGTAATTTTCTTATGTATTTCATTGTTTTTATGATCATTTTCTTTGTATTCTATTGTTTTCATGTATTATGTATTATATTGTATTATTTTTTAATGTATTTTTATTGTTTGAGATGAAATGGGGTGAACATAGCAACAAGTCTATACTCACACAATTAATTACATGTCAATATATTTACAAACAACATGATTAAGTGTACAAACATATGCAATAATTGCACATTTTACAAACATACCTTTTTAAAATTCATGTGACATCAACTTGAGGGGTCCTACATGAACGGGGATAGTGCCAAATTGTACGCAGGACATGGGAGAAAAAGGTCATATGCAAAACAAAATATAGTTCGAGCTGTTGAGATTCAGGAGTACAAATAATTCCCCCATCCCCAGGTAAGTTAGGATTAAGAGACTTCTTAAAACGGATCAATGTATCACATTAATTTATACTATCTGGTAATTGATTCCAATATAGCAGCTGCAAATACAAAATATTAACTGCCATAACAATTGATATTGGAAAGTGGCTGTACTATTTGATATTTACTAGAACGAACCAGTTGATCAATGTAAAGCAGTACATTAAATTTAAACCCACAACATGTATAACACGGATTTTGAAGACAGTGCTAGACTTAATAATAGGAAGCCATTTTAGATCATAGCATACGATATGATTACGGCTAGCAGGTTTTTAAATAATATGTGCTTCTATAAAAAAATTAAGCCTCCAATATGTTGATTTAATAATACAAACAAAACAGGGTCACTAATATCAACCTTTGAAGAAACAAAGGCATGAATTAAAATGTCCGCAGTCTTTTGATCAAGAAATTTTATGTTATATTAAATATTTTCATGAGGCATAATTATCATGCACTGAACGTATTCATGACAGGGGATCTATAATAAATGTTTTGCTGTAGTATACTAATTAAAAACAAAACCTCTGTCAAACATATTTGGTTACTCTTTACAATAATTAATTATAGTTTTGTACCCTAGCGTAGACAAATATGAACTTGTTGCAGCTAAAATAACGTCACGCGGTTATTTTAATTACTTCTGGCAGGTGTCAAGCATACTCTTAGATGGAGTGGAACAATGTAAACGAAGTGTCTTGCTTAAGACCTAAGGCCATTTTTTCAATGACCCGGAGTAATAATCATTCTAGGAACTTCACGTTCATTAATCTCCAATGAAGCGGACACAATGAAACTACGATTCGCTATGGGCAAGGAAGGATTTATTGATATTTTAATACAAACAAGGAAAACAAGGAAAACTTTTAGCTCCATAGTCAAATAACCTATTTCATGAATTGAAAGATTGAAAGTAGCATACTGTTCAAAGAATAGGCCTACAGTCCAGTTCAGTCAAGTTCTTTCAACGAATGAACTATTTTAATTATTGAACGACAACTTTCTTTATTTGTTTTCATGACGTTAAGCCTAGGTCAGGCCTACAAATTATACCTATATCACGAATAATGGCTGGCAAATTCTCGCTCGCATCAATTTAATTATTTCCACCGACTCAGGCTAAACTAAATTTTCGATCAGCTTTAAAAGATGATAATGGCTGTCTTCAGGAATTATCTTGAAGAATTGGGGGATGATGAATACAATACAAACTGGAAGAACTTTGCTGGTGCCAGTTCCAAACTTATGCAGGGGACTGACTCACACCATTTGTCAATAACTTGAATGTGGCTACAACATGCATTACAAACATCATATAATGACAATAACTATTAATAATGAAAGGGGCCCTCTGAGTGGATGCTTGTCGATCTTACATACGGTTTTATTGGACTAATATAGCATATCCAACATTCATATACTTTATCGTTTTTCTATCGATTGTGCAACTTTTATGAAAAAACACGTTCGGATTTTTGTAACATTTTTAAAATCACACATTTTTGGTATAACGTTTTCGTCCTGCCAACAAACATTCACAGAACTGACTGATAACCACTCTAAATCAACGCTACGATCCGATATTGGTAAGATATACATATTCTATTTTAAGCCTATGAAAGTTTACTGTTCTGTTGTAAAGCTGCTTATTTGCCACAAGTGTTATATTGAACGGTATATCGTTCGTTGATACATTTGAATTGCCTTCGTGATAAACAATTTTCAAATCAAATGTTCCATAAAAGGTTTTTTCCCCATTTGTTATATATTAAGCATTTCAGGTCTGCAGGGCAGGGTAACTTCGTTAGCCACTGGCCAATCTTCCCAACTACCATGTGATGTAACGAACCGATAATGATGTAGAGGGGAAAACAGGAGAGTCCTGAATAAAACCTGTAGTTGTAAACATGGCCACCCTACATGGCAACACCATGGCGTCATGTGACAAACTATTGTCTATGGTGTAGAAAATGGATGTAATTGTAAAAAAAATATTGACATTTGGTGCACCTCAAGCAATGTAATTGTTATTGCTAATTAGTGAGATTTATGTTTTTATAGTGTATTTTTGGTTCTACTGCGTTTATTACACTGACGAAGACCTGATATTCTGGTCGAAAATTTCATACATTTTTACTTTCGGTTTCGATTTTAAAATTTTATACTGTGCTCTTTAATCCAATCTTTTATCATAATTTTAACACTTGTGATTAAACTTTTATATTAATCGGAGCATACGTAGAACTATATTTATAATAGTGTGATACAATTGTATATAAATAATAATTGTCTCTGCAAGATTTAAAAACATTTTCAGCCATCTTTATTAGAAATAGTGATACAGGAAGATTACTGCCAAAAACAATAAATAAGAAATTAAATAGCATAAAAATGAAATGTTTCTCTAAAAGTGAGATTATTCATGCATATATACTAATTTGAAAACTGTAACTACGACGTGGGCCAATCCGAATTGGATGTTTCATTAGTAATTAATCAGATATGTTGAATATAAATAACTGATAATAGATATAATATGCATTATTACAAAGAGCTATGCTATCTAAAACCATTATAATGCATGTACTGTTCTTCAAATGTAGATTAAATTGTGAAAGTATTTCTAATATTTTACTAAGTTGAAAACATTGCATTGCTTAATCTGCTGATTATAATTTAAACATATAAATGAACCTTAAGTAACATAACACACTTTGCAAAAATACTGGTAATCCTATACTTAATTTACAGATAATAATTTAAAATTCAACTAAAAACACATGGTTGTTGTATACAATACGTTATAATGTGAGTGGTTAATTATCCAATTATAACTCGCCACACGTTGATGTGACAATTTTAGTTCTGATGACGTCATGTGTAATTTATATCCCTATTATAGCTGATAAGGCACATTCGGTCCATTGACCAATCACACACCGGTAACGATTCCCTACAGGGGGAAAAGTTGTCTTTAGCTCCTGACCCTAACCCCGTTTTCTAATCGATGTTGTTTTTCGAAAAGTGTGGACTGGCCACTCTATTTTATGATTCTGTCTTATAAACCGTAGGAACAAATAGTAGACTGGCGGCGGCACACAGCTTTTCGGTAGAAAATACACCATTTTAATTTGCACATTAAAATTGTATCTCTCGTTATTACGCTGACTCAATGGTATCAATAATCATATGAATAATCAAAAGTTATAATGAATAGCTATATAATTATAGTGGTATGAATAACCATATGATAATAATGAATAATCCAACCCTATATAGGCCTATATAATGAATAGTTATAATTATATTTATAGTAGTATTAAGGTTAATAATATATTGACCAATCAATTTGCACGTCTGACCGGGAATCGAGCCCCGGTCGCAGTGGTACAAGAGCGTAGCGCTTACCACTACGCCACAGCCTACTCCTATAATCAATAGTTATAATTATATTTATAGTGGTATTAAGGTTAATACTATATTGACCAATCAATCATTTACACTTATGACATGTATGATGGTGTATGCGCCAAAGCTGTCGTATAACGTACTCCTTGTCATCGTTAACCATCCACTTTCAAGTTGTGAGACAACGAAGGAGTCAATTTTTAAACAGTGCGCCCTCAAGTATCCAGTATGACAAGGAGTATTATAGAGGCGTCACTCGTTGCAGATGTATAGCGACATTTTTATGCGACGCAGATGTATAAATGTAAACATTGGTCAAAAGTATACATGATGTATGACAAAGAATACTTTCTCACATAATGCCATTGTAATAAACTTCAGTTCTTTCAAACGCGCGCCATCGACCATTTATTGACAAATGATTGTACATACTATCATGGTCATCGCTTGAATCAGGGAGTGCTTGAATTTACTCTGGACTGATAGACAAGCAAACGTTTGTTCGATTGCAATCATGTTATACTATATATTGGTATAGCCTAACGGCACCCGAAAACAAATCAGTAGTCGAATCGAGGGGAATTTACATATCAACAATGGTAATTTTATTTTGTAGACCAATCACATTGCTGAAAATGGGTGACGACCACCGGGCCACGCCCCTTGTCGAAAATCCACTTTCTGTTACATTTTCTACATTTTGAAGTTGGATTATGAAAGCCCGATATCGATTACGTATAGATGGATTGAAAATTTGATGAAATTGGTTACCCTAAACCTTGTTTTCGAATCAATGTCCGTTTTCGAAAATTTGTTAATATGCAAATTGCCCTCGATTCGACCCGTCTCGCACATCGACACATAGGCCTATAAATATGTTTATATAATGTATTTACAAATATAATATTCATTGTGTGAAAAGTGCTATAAATGCCGTAAATATAGAAATTATATACTCTCTCAATACTGACAAGGAGAGATTATTAAGAGAGTATGTACAATTTTG